>JAZGTJ010018439.1:0-11447 GCA_036877575.1 Botia almorhae | reverse complement strand
CTCTCTACCACCATCTCTGTCTAAAACAAAATTGCACAGTTCTTGTGGAGTTGATTTCCTAACGTGGGTGACAAATTTAAATTCTAAACTGCTGTAACAAGCTACAAACGCTGCGCCATCTACAGTACCCGGATATGTGATGTGATATCGCTGGACCTTTCTGTTTAGAGATAGACATTTCCTGTCAAATCCGATCTGACAGCTCAAAGTATAAATAATACTAAACGTACACAATATTATCTCACCCCAGTTTGCAATAGTACAACGAGAACACTACTGTGTTATGTATTTGTTCTGTAACTTTATTTTTTCATTTATAACCAAAAAAAGTTTCAGATTACAGCTCTAACTACCCCATTGCTGACTGGAAGTTCCAAATGGTTTAGTTCTTTGCTTTAAGTTCCAAACTAATAGGATAAAGGATAGGATCAAAATAGGATAAAAGGATAACTAAATAACACTCCTAGAAAAAAAGGCAAACAAAACTCAATTTTTCATGCTATTAGATATGCCTGGTTGCCACTCTGCCTGTGTTCCTTGCACGAGTATAGCGGCAAAATTAACAAGGGTTTGATATTCATAAATGTTTTCATTTCCAACTAGTCCTCTAGTCCTCAGAAATGATCATTTTAGCACATAGATGATGGTTTTCACCTTGTTTCAGTGCTAGTGTTTTTTCAGTCCCTTTATAAGTGACCATCCGCCTACCAAAATTACTATTGTTTTTCCTAACCACCCCCTCGCAGTGACTGACAGCACCACTGTTCTGAGTACTGCCATGCCAAACAGCAACATTCCATAACATGCAACTATATGGGCTTTACCCCTCATAATTCTACTTGCTTTTGAATAGGACCTGCTTCTTGTCCCCTTTCATAAGCATTTAGGTAAGCGTTGACCTCTTTTTCAGGCAGTGCATGACAAAGACCCATCACCAGTACAATCAAAAATACCACAGTCGCTAGTGTAATGGCTTTCTTGTCCCAACTGCTTATACTCAAAGGTAGATAGATAGATAACCCACAGCACTGGTTATAGTGCCAGCAACGCCTCCAAGGACAATGAGAAATAAACTGCTAGCATGCCATCCAACCGTTACTGATTCCTATGGAAGCACCAGCAGATGCAGAGATTCCCAATAACTGCTGTAAGTTCCCTTTAAACCGCTAAAACTAACGCGGGTAAGAATTCTTGTAGGGCTATGACAGGAGCCATCCCAATACCAGTCTTCTGAAAGCAGTCTTTCCAAAAACACTACTGCTATCGATCCAAAAGTAGCACCAGTAAGGCAGGCCAGCAGAACCCCAAACTGCTGCAGAACGTCGAACATCAACTACCCCTTCACAAATAACTTTTGAACAATTTAACTGATTGTTCAGTAAGCCTCCCAGAGAAAACTCTGTGCCCATGAGAACAGCCCAGAAAACATCATCTTCCTTGTCTACAAATACATGCAGCAGTCCCGTAAAAAAAATATCCCAGCAACCACTGAGATGCCTAATAAAACATTCTCCAGCTCAAGGCTGTGCACATATACGGCAGCATAAATGCGGTGAACATATCTGCAACTGAGCTCAGACAGCTTTAACTCCAGCTGACGGGTGAGAAGCAAAATCTGGACTGGATTTACAAGGAAACATCCAAGAGATAAAAACGCTGCATCAACGATTGTTCACAGCCGTGATGCTTAATGTGGGAACTCCTCCCAACACAGCACTCAATGCAGTGGAGTCAACCAGTCACTACCACAACACCACAGAGCTCAGAGCCAGTGCAGCACTCAGGGAGTTCACTATTCCTGTTAGCGAGAGGACAGTGAACAGCACAGGCAATCCATCTATGCAAATATAATCCAGGATCCATTCCAGTGCACTCAGTAATCCATCTTCCATGACAAACAGGGGTTCAATTGCAGTCACAGGTGCTCTCCCAAGAGCAAACCCTGCCACCCAAAAGCATTGAGTCAACCTATTACATATTGGTTCTTTATAGACCGTAAAGATGACACTTACTATACTCCAAGATAGCAAAAAGTACACTTAAGAGCCTTTTATACTTTCAACACACCTCAATGCTTGTTAAATTGATTTTTGATTCATCTTGATGGGCTAAAAATTTCAATATTTTTCCAGACTGTGTCTAACAAGCCTAAAAATAAAAGCTCAACCTTAATTTTTTTGGGGAAATCGGTTCCAATTTTAATTTAACTCAATCTGTGTAGTATAACCAACATGTATAAAGCAATGTCATGCAAACAAGTTCATTATAATATTCTGTAAATGCAGTTTCAGTCTGTTGTGTAACACACATGGAGAATTACTCATTGTACTATAATTTACAAGGGCTCCACTCACTGTTCTGCTGTACTTATCTTGAAAAAGCATTTATGAACTGAAAGCAGCGCAACAGGTTTATTAGCTGCTCAGACCAGATTTCAACAACCCTTGACCTTGTAACATAGAAACTAAACTAGGC
Organism: Botia almorhae; assembly: GCA_036877575.1. Lineage (NCBI taxonomy): Eukaryota > Metazoa > Chordata > Actinopteri > Cypriniformes > Botiidae > Botia > Botia almorhae. Next base: position 8,972 of record JAZGTJ010018439.1, on the reverse strand, counting down.
AGCAAAAGAACACTACCGATTGCACTCACAAAACTGTTTACATACGCAGATCAGAGCACAGACCATTTAGTTTAACTTTTCATACTGTGGGTATTGCTAAACTGTCTAAAGATGTCACTCACCACTGTCTGCCATCAGCTTCCCTTTACAGCACAACGCAAGTTTAAGCGATCCTGAGAAAAATGGCACCAGTTCTAAAAGGTGTGGCATACACCGTTTCTGAAGTGTTCATTTTGGTTTGTACTAGACAGGAGAGCCAATAGAACTTTTACTTCATATCGTAACAGAAGTACCACTCTGCAGGTATCTAGGTCATGGCCTTTCTAGAATGTCTTTAATTGGTGCCATTTTTAAATCTAGTTTTCAGCCTGCTGGAGGTGGTCTGTGATCTGCACACACGCGCTCAGAAAAGGCTGCAAATCCAGTAAGCTCAGATCTGGTCAAAATGAAGAAATACCAAGATAAAGGCTTTTTGACAGACTTTATTAAGATAAACCAAAATGGACTAGGAGCTTGAGAGCAGTATTTTTCCTGAGGACATCTGCATTCTCTGGAACTGGTCGTTTGCAGCATCTCTTCGTACTTTGAGAGAAAAAGCAGGTTTAAAACACAGCCAACAAAACGTGTTGATATTGGCAAGTACAAAATGTGATGCGTGTTGTTGCAACAGTAAAAGGTGCACTATGCGGGATTTTAAAAAAACTCAATCATGACCCATTACATGTGTTGGTCTTTGTCAACAAACACGGTCCTCTGCCTAGATTTGTTTTGGACCACTCAAGGTTTCTGGAACCTTTGGCCAATCGGTGTGTAGCCCCCTTCCAATAATGACATGCAGATGAGGGGCAGTGGGCGTGTTCTGACCAAGAGGGTCAAATTTGAAGGTTACAAACAATAACGATAAGTCGTGCACCGTGCACCTTTGAAACCATATCACCACTGAAAGTCGGAGTTAAACACCATACATAATTTGGACAATTAATACACGGTGGGAGAGACTGTAAGTGCAGGGTTGCCCTGCAGTAGCGTTTATACCTTTTTTGTTAGTCTTCAGTGGAATGGGAGAGGGACAGTGTCTCTTGCAGATTCCATCACTCTGGTTGATATCACAGAGCACAGCATCACAGTGGACAAAGATCTGGAGAAGGAGATTAAATCTCAACTCTAGAGTCTAGGGGACAATGTTTCTCAGCAGAGAAGTTCATTACCTGATCTTTGAGGATGACGCCCTGCTGCACGAAGGCAAACATCTTTATTTCAAAGCGCTTCACATGAGATGGGAAAGGAACAGAGTCTGGAGCCACAGGATGGAAAACAGTTTCATAACCATCAGCCAGATTCACACAGCTGTCAAAAGACAAATTGGTCAACAGGATAGAGAGAGAAAAGTGGTTTAGGAACGGATTTAAATGCTTCACTCCCATTGGTCAGACAGAATAAAAACCTTAGTAAAATGAATTTATCAAGTTGCAATGACTCACGACACTAAAGCATTCTGCAGTTTCTTAAGCATTAAAGCAACAGTAACCTACAGAGTACTCTGGGTATCTCATGCGTTGCACAATACAGTTTAACAATGTTCAACCATTTTAAAGACATCAACAGCTTCCATGGTGAGACCGGTCACTTTTTGCCAAGACCTAGAGTCACTTCAACCAGGCAAAGAAACAGAATTACCTATCTACAATCAAGTCCCATCGTGGAGTAGAGTTCCGGCCTTCATTTACTGTAGCCCAACAGTTCTCCAAGACTAGCGCTATCTGAGGATCAGTGGACTGAAGCAGCGCCACCTCAAAGAACAGAGGACTCCTTAGATACTGTACAACTGGGTAATCCTCACGTACATAGAATCCACCGTAGGAGCCATCTGAGTGAAGAAAAGCAGTGCAACTGTAAACAAGATTTCTCATCCACTGACTGATCAAGACTGTGGCATTGCCTTCAGAGTACACACTTGATGCTGCCGTTATCCTAGGTTAATCTACCCATAAATTTAGAACAGCCTTCATATTGGGCGCACATAGCTTTTAAAAGGAATCACTGTTCCAAAATCTAAAGCGCAAGTGCAAAACAGAATCTGCAGGAAACGTTCTTACAAGAACGCTTCTGAATCAAAGTGTAAACACACCTAAAGCAAGCCTCATTACGACATTGAGCTTCCCATAACCAGTTTCTGGAAGGGGTTCGCTTTCTCGCGGCTTCGTGAAGAACGCAATCGTCTGGGTGTCATTTAGTGTGTAAAAGCAGGACACAGTCACTCTAGTAGGAGGAAGACAAGGTGTTGGCATTCAAGTCATTTAACATGCATAGCATAGATATAAACGCCACACAACCTCACCGGTATTCTGGGTCAGGAGGAGGAGTAGGAACCCCTTTAGGCTGTTTGTAAACTGGTCCATTACCCAAAGTGATCTCATTCTGATACATCATTACTCCATCATAGAACTGAGAGATGCAGAACCATAAGGAGTGTTAAACCCATGTGTGCATGCCACCTAGAAGTCTGCGAAAAACATACCGTTCTAGTGGTTCCACAACTGCTCGCATCAAAAGAGAAATAGGCAAAGCGGTCATTGCTGAATTTGGGTTTGCACAAGGGATCTCTGAGGGTCAGCTGACGAGGGGAAAGCTGGGTCACAGATTCAACCTTCACAGCAAGAGCCGACATTGAGCCATTACTGAAACACTCTGGAAAAGAAAGGTTGTACAAACAAAAAAAAAAAAAGTTACAGGTGTAATTTAATGTCGAACTTTTATATACCAAGGTAACAAAAAGAACAGGCTTTTTTTTTGTTTGAGAATTAAAGTATTCAGGCCACCATAGTAATATCAGTTAACCAAAGACAGAATGGCAAAGTGGTCAGAAGCAATCTGAAGTGAGTGTCATCTGTTAGGTATGGTACTATACTTGAAACGGGACCTTTGTGTTTAATTCATACCAGCTAGTTGTCAACACACACATACACAACAGTGGGCAGTTATCACTGCAGTGCTCTGGGAGCAACTGGAGAAAGGTGACTTCCTGAAGGGCACTTCAGCAATTTCTAGTTAGCACTGGAAGTCAAACCTGCAACCTCTGGGTTACAAGTCAGGCACGAACCATTGGGCCACGAGTGCTCCCCACTTTAACTTCCTTTAAACAGGGGTGAGGGTATTGCACTCCAGAACATACCAGTCATCGTCATGGGGAAGTTGCAAGCCAGGGAAAAGTCACCGAGACTCCATTGGTTGACAGGCTCCCACACTAGCACATCAAGTCGCGCCCTCAGGGATGAAGGGTACATCAGCTGCAGAGTTAGAGGATACATTTACAACACGTTCTCTTGTAAAGCACCATCAAAGGGATGTCATACCTCAAATGCAACATCAGATGCCAGGAAAGGCACCGCCAAGCTCATATGGGTGCCATTCTCCCTCATGCCGTACTCGGCCCTCCGCTCGGGAGTCAGTTCACGCGTCCCCAACAGGATGTTTAAGTTCCTGCCCAGGTTTCCATAGGAAATGGTGACGTAGAACTTGTCCTTATCACATTCTCCACTAACGGTTGGAAGAACTGAATGGGAAAATTCCGCATGGTTTAATTTTCAATAAAGGAAAGGAATCCCTTTTGAATGTTTAGCGATGTTAACACTTACCTACATCTTGAAGGGTTGCGCTCACAGATGCGGTGTAGGAAAAAGGCGTGTACTCAGGTAGGATCATGAAACCATAGATAAGGGGTAGAGTGTAGACCGTAACCATCAAGTCAACTTGCTGAAACGAAATGACCTTGAATTCGATGCAGCAAACAAAACCACAATAAAAGTGGATATTGGACACTTACGGTTCTCAGCACAAAAGGGTCAGAGAAGGGCACTTGAAGCCTGAAAGCCTTGGAGCCATTTTGAAAGCGCTGTTCCTGTAGAATGAAGCCTCGAGCAGTGGCCTCAGCCACAGTAAGAACTCCAGTGGAAAAGGTGATGTTCACCAACTCGACATCATAAAGAAAAGCACCCAGAAGCACGTCAAACATCTTCTGCTGAGAATCAGTGTCTGAAGAAATGTACAGAATAAGCATCAAGTCATAAAGGTCCCGAGATCATTTCTGGAACACCAGGAGCAACACAAATTGCAATCTATTTGAGTGGCCTAATTGGGCTAAAAGCAGTGCCACTAGCTTAACCAATGGCAGGACCACCAGTTTGGCCAACCAATAAGCACAAAATGTACACTTTAAACAAAGAACCCACAACACTCACAGTTCACAAACTGGGGTGGTCTAGACATAAGGGGGGTCTTGATGGGGAAAAGAACTCTGTATCTCGTTGCATCCATGCCACCCTCACTCCACAATAACTCCAGCATTGGCTCGATGTTGTATCGGATATGGTACTGGTTTTTTACAACATGACTCTGCAACGGAGTCGCTGTTAGTTTTGGCTAAAGACTTAAAATGGCTACAACCCACACAACAAAAACCAACCTTGTAGTAGCCATCTGGTCCACCCACAGGTATCGTCATTACGATTCGAGCGTCTACAATGGTCAGGGAGTAACCTCGGACAGCCATTTGTGCAGAGGAAATTTGCTTTCCATCTATTCCCATAAACATCCCAAGGATCATATTGTCCGCCGAACTCATTAATGGGTTGACACGAGGGAAGTACCAGGTGATCAGTTCATCGGTAAAAACAAGCCCACCTGCAGGTTGAGCAATAATTAGACTGTTCCCGATAACACTCGGGCAATTTATGGCATAACCATGCATACCGGTTGGACATGCAGCAACGGTATCCAACATTGTTACGGACCACTGTTTCTTGAAGTAGGTGGTCACCCTAATAATTTTCATTGGCACGCCATTCACCTGTAACGGCAGGCACAATATTAGCATAGGCAAGCGATCAAGGCCAGGTTCAGACTACACGATCTCTTATTATAGTCAGAATATACAAGTAACTCAAATTTATGTCATGGACATGAAACGTCAGACAACATGTTACTTCAATCATGGCTTGCAGTCTTTAATAATATGAATGTCAAGATGGCGGAACCAGCAGCTGACTTCCAGAGGGGAAAAAAAGCAAATGTAACACAGGCGGAAGTATTGTTGTCATAGCACCATGAACCTTTCCTTCTCTACACAATGCCACCTAGCAGCCCAAGTACCATAATCGGTTTCACAGCAATGTACAAAAGGAGCCTTTGTGCTTCTATGGGTCATCTTTACACCTTTAACAGAACCAATCATGAAAGGCCAGAAAAGGTAAACATGCTAGTCTTGGTCAGGATGTTGTGAAGTCACAGACTGGCGTTGTTTGTCATCTACTATGCCGCATTATACAAGATAAAACATGCATCAAAAGGATTGTGCCAAAATCAGGCAGCATAGTCTGGACCCGGCCTAAAGGCAACTCTACGGTTGTCCTCACGTTTTCCACATAGGTCTCAGGCATGTCTAAAGGGCTTCGTAGGACCAATCGAGACTTGGTAGTTGTTACACCATATCCTGTCCTTAGGGCATCTTCCAACACCATGGCTTTTTGTTTCGGAGTGAAAAACACCATCCTCCAGATATTATATCTGGATGTAATGGCCTGAGGAGGCAGAAAACACACATTAGATTGAGTACCACGCAGGCAGTGGATTGAACAGGTCCAGCACCTCTATACCTCTGAAACCGTATCAGTCCACTGGTCATCAAATGTTTGTCCACGGCCAAGCTTAGGCTGTCTACGCAAGGCCGTGATCTCCCCAGGCAATCGGTTAACAGAAACCTAGCAAGAAAAACCTCAAGTTAGGTCAGCAAGTCACCAGTAAATTGACTGTAAATTGAAGACTGTTGGCTGGACAAGCTACCATGGCTTGATTGAACGGGTTTTAATAGTACAGAGCCAATAAGGGTTTTATTTAACAGGGTAATAACCTCCATGTAGTTCCGATCGCAAATAATTTCACGGGGAGCCCATTGGTCGTAGTTACAGGTCTGCTCCACCTTAAAGATGTCCGCCCCACCTTTGAGTCCTTGCACCCGGACACGCATGTCAATGTCAAACACTAAATCATCCTGCAAACAGAGGGCGCTATTTAAAAAGACAGCCAGCAAAACATGGCAGTTGTTTTCAAATCAAAAGAGAGGCAATACCTCATTTCCTGCAAAACAGTTCAACAGAGAAACGAAGACTTTGGTGTTACCCCAGGGATCTGATTCTATACTAAAGCCACATTTAGCTGCCATCTTAGGAGTCAAAGGTTCAATCTGTGAGCCATCTGAAAGCAAAGATTATATTGAGAACCAATTAAGCATGAGCTACAGAACTCTCTGTAGCACGAGATGCAACAACTTATTGCGGCAAACTTACTGACGGCATCAAATTCAACCCGACTTCCAAAAGCTAGAGATTTGTCAACGGTCAGCTTCATAAAACTTCCCAGACATTCGGTCTGCAGTCCCGATCCTGTAACGATGCAAGAGAAACCGACCAATCAAAGACCAGTCAAATGTGACACGCCTAAAGGAGTTCAACAATCGTACTTTGATTGACATTCTGGGATGGTACCACATTTAACATCTGTGGTGCTGCTACTACATTGAAATTCTTCTGCGCTGAAACCACAACCATCAACAGCCATGAAGAACTGCAAGACAAAGCAGAAGCCAAAGTTAACATGTAGCTTAACAGAGCCTTGCGTTAGCAGCGCAAAAGTTTGCGGGATCAATTTCCTGGGAACATACACATACTGACCAAAAAACCAAACACAACTTCATTTAGCATCATAAGCCCAGAATTCAAGCTTGTGAAACTACAAAGGTGCTTCTTAGGAAATATAATTACTATATGGTAAGAGCTGCCATCAGTTACCAGGTAAAGTCTGTACATGACTGACCCATTAAAAAACACAATACAAACCACCCTCAACAGACACCAGCTCACCAAATCCCAAGCAACCATGACATCCTTGCTCAAAACCAGGCCAGGTGGTGTAGCTCAGCCTTCAACCCAAGAGCTTAAAGCAAAGACATGCGTAAAAGCCTGACCTCTCTGTAAGAAGATGTATAGAGGAGCTAAAGCCCGTGCACAGCTGACAGCAGTTATCATCTAACTAGCAGGTGTAATAAGTTAATGATTAAGGCGTTTTATTAAGAGAGAAAACGTCACGCTGTTTACTGAATGAACGTCATCATTACAAAATTAGAGTTGCCTTCCTTACAAAGTTTATATCGCAATTATGCGTTTTTAAAAGCATTTTTATGAAATATAATTGCATACCATTTGTAATTAAAAAATACAATTACAAACGCCTAACTCCTATAATACCATATATCATTACAGTATGTCGAAATACATATTTTTACATTTTCTTTAGAAAAATGTGTACCCATATCTTGAGTATTTACCAACAGGCTTGGCCAATAAAGGCTCCTAAATAAAAGAATGACATTTGAGCTTCTGTATGAAGCGGGGGAAATCAAAACAGAAACACATGTATATGAAAAACAATTACAGAACTGTACATTTAAGTCGACGCACGGATTGACGTGTGGTCGTGTGGTGTCGTGTTACACTAGCGCCACCTAGTGGAAAATAACAGGTTCGCCGTACAAATGCTGTAACTTTTTATTTGTTTTCATAATTAGTCTTATCACAAACAAGATCAGAATTTCAGTTATTAGGAGGGGAGAGAAGGTGAACTGCCTAAAATAAAATTCACCTACTGCGAGCCGTGACATTTAACAACAAAACTTACTTTGGGGGTTAAACAACAAATGGCCTTTTAAACTGGGTGGTGTAATCATTCATATTTTAATAAAAATTCACCCAGAGATACTTCACCTGCCCTCGGTTATTAATGACGAAGGTCAGATCATGAGCATTGCGCTGGATACATAAAAAAGGCACAAAGCATTTGTGGCGTGCGATGTTTATTAAACCCATTACGATCCATCATCGTTTGTTTACATACACCGTGCTGTTTTTGCTTACGTTTACAAGCTTACACTCTTGTGACTTGTTTGTAAAATAAATTAATACCTGTTTTTAACACAGGACTCAATGAACTGTGTGTATAATCCCTCTGCTCGTGTATCGTTTTTACTGTTGAACTCATCACGTGCTTGTTTTGCTCGCTGTCGAACTGCTCCATAAGACTTTCCTCATGAATATTAATTAGATTATACTAACCTGTCTTGTTATACTTCCAATGAAACGTAATTAATTTTATATAACGTGCTCATATAACGTTGTGGCAATGTTTATATGATTACACATTTTAATTCTGTTGACCACAAACAGTAGTTTTAAAACATCTTTGTACGTTACCTTTCAAACATTTGCTGTTTAATACATTGTTTCGAATTGTTTGGTGTTTATTCTATGTATTGTTGATGTTTCACTGTTTACGTTATTTCTGGACGATACGGCTGGAAATGTTGAATTAGGTGTGCTTTCATTTGCGAAGGCACTTATCATCTTGTAAATTAATGTCAGTTTTAGATTTTTTGTATTTTTTGGTAAATTTATCTTATCAATTTCTCGTAAAATATCAAAATTCTTACATACTGTATAATGCAAAAATACTATAGCACGCTATTTTGAGCAGAACCCCTCTGCAGTTCATCCCTACACTGTAAACATATGTAATACACAAAAGTAGATACACATAGTACACTGCTATGTAAAATGGCTTGCTTTTCAACTCATGTACTTACAATGAACAAAAAGCAGCTGTGCACAGAACGAACTTGTTTCAGAACTCTGGGTATGTCAATATACACTGACTTTTAAAACCTATCAAAGCTAACCTTTTTAACTCGTTGGGGAATTTCACAACTCTGTGCTTACCTGTGAGGACAGGATGTTGAAAGATTTACAGGATGTCCTTTTTTATCAGTTTGACAGAATAGATGGTTTCAGAGGCAGGTGGCAGGAATACACTTACATAAAGAATGCTTTGAATCCGAAATACAGATCATTTATGAGCCAGCCAAGATT
>JAZGTJ010018438.1:0-11447 GCA_036877575.1 Botia almorhae | reverse complement strand
AATAACTTTGACAACTTTTAGCCAACGTTCTGAGAATGTTCCGTCAGTTACAGGTGGACCTTCGTGGTGTGTCAGAAGACCGTGTTTATATCCTGTTTGGTGGTTAACGACATCACTTCCTGTTTGTCAAAGTCATCGCTTACTCACCCAAACACGTTTGACTCGTTTACTTTTTATGGTGCAGTAGAACACAAAACACAATCTTTCACAGTACAGTGACCGATGTTTAAAGCACCATAAAACAGAAACGGCGAGTTATTTTCCAAGACTTCTAAAGCTGTTCGATAGTTTGGCGTGAAAAAGGCTGAAATTGAAATCACTCACTGAAAATCTCACCCCTGCTGTCTTTTCCTCACACAAAGCTATCATGCCATCAGAGGTAATACATTTAAATATTTATTGTACATATTTTTAAACCTTTTTTACATTAGCGCTCTCGTTATCGCTTGTGTTGTACAGAAAAGAGGCGCGTGTTTCTCAGGAGAACTAAAATAACACAGGTGGAGATTTTGTGTGTGTGTATGAGAGAGAGGAGTAATGATCATTTTAATTGTGTAGTGAACTATTGCTTCAATATCCTCTTCATGAAATAAAGAAAACAGCTTCTGTTACAAACACATGAAGAACTGGAGGACAGACACGAGACATCGTCCCAAAAGCATTTTTTGTTCCCCTCTTCTTTTTTATTCTGCCGACTCAGTTGTGCGCTTTAATTACTTCATTAATTATCTTGCTGTGACCTAACTGGGTGTGTTTAACAGAAAGCCATTAGTTAATCTTCTCCCACACACACACACACACACACACACACACAAGGTCAGTGGCTGAAGTCGTTTCTATTGAAAGACACATTTGGATACAATAGCCTGTGAGAGCTCAATGGACTTTCCCTGGGCAATGAATCATTTCTATTGGCTCCTGCGGTTCAACAGCCTTGCAGTGTTCTGAGTTTGGGATATCCCATAATATTCCTGGGAACGAGTACGGCAGCCAGACTCCCACAATGCATTGCACTTCAGCAAACGTATTTAAAAATTTAGGCTTTGGGAGTAACCTCACAAAATATCTTAGCAGCTGTGTTTTAAAAGTGCTGAGGCGTTTCTGGTCTTGTCACACTGTATTAGCTACTCAGACTGAAGACAGGTGAATAGATTGAGAAACGATACACGGATTATGGTGCAGTTTTGCCAACAATTTCAAACCAGCTGCGGGGATCAGAAATCCGGTTGTCAGGTAAAACGACTCAACACCTCCCTGCTGACACGCCGATGGACTCCGCAGACGCGTCTCTCCCCCCGCTAACGCAACGTTAACGCAACGTTAACTCAACTAAACGAATACATAAACATATGGAGGTGAAAGTTCATCAGTCCCCGGAGGAAAGCTGCATTATTTATGAAACTACAAACACAAACACCTACAGCTCTGGGCTGCTAATGAAACGATAAAGAAATAAATCACCCAGCACAGATAAATAAAACCATTCTCGTGACATTTGTTGGCACGTTCTGTTTGACCTGATAAAGCAACGTTTAGTCAAGAAACTGCTAGAAAACAGTATTTTACAAGATGCGAAAGAATCTATATCTTATTTATTCTTCTGGATATCTTGCTATACTGTACGCCGTGTTAAATGAAACCACATTTGAACTTATCAGGACCTCAAAAACCTCTGTTGCCTTCAGTCGGGTTCTGCTGAAATGCATGCTGGGTATCAACTTCTAACTGAAGCTTGAGTGCAATGCTACTGCAGAAGCCCGCGTCTCTAAACCGGGAATAAAGAACCATTACCACCACGCTCAGATAATTCTTGACATAACCCGGTTTTCAGAAGGTGCTGCCTGCATCCACAGGTTAGCTGAGCCGTGCCTGCGGAGCTGCCACAAAAAAAATTCAGCTTCCTACGGGGGCCAGGGTGCAAGAAGGGCCCCCCTCACATATCACCTCTCCATGGGGCCCGAATGTCATCTGGAGCGATTTAAAGATTACAGGCCCCCTCGGGTCTCCCTGTACAATGACTACAAGTTAATACAGGGTTTTATCCTACAGGTCCTCTCAGCACGATCCACCAACAACACGTCAGTCGGTTTGGATCAAAGCATCTACGCAATCCCCTAATGCAAATATATATATGTAGAAATACAATATTCTGACATAACTTAAAGCATTTTAAGTTTGACATGACAGGAACAGAAAAACGCCCTTGAAACGCGAGGGTTTTGAAAGTATTTTGATGAGCATGTTTGCAGATAGACAAGGAGGTTTGTGGTCATTTATCCCCGCCCCACCCCGAGTCCCAATCAAAGGCTATTGTGAGTCCCCCAAACTCATCTCACCTCCATGTTTTGTCATAGAGCCCAAGAGACGAAGCGATTCCAATTTAGATTAGTTTTGACCCTCAGGTCAGGCATTATTCAGCTTATCTCCATATCATCACATTTCCTGCATTGTTAGGACAGAGCTAAAAGTTATGGTCAAAAACGTCTGAGCAACACAGCGTTTGTTCAGAAAATATTGATGTTATTTGTAAAGTCAGAAAAATTGCTACGTACAAAACGTACAAAACTTCAAAAGTGAAAGTACCGTCTAAAACACAAATAACATTGTGACTAAATTACTTTGACAAGAAGTTAAATTTATGCTCATTTCAGATAAAAAGTGAGTTTGTAAGTTTTGCATGCTTGCTGGGCTGTTGCTAAGGTGTTACTAAGGGGTGTTCAGGGTATTTTTAATGTGCTGCTAGGTGGTTTCTCGAGTATTCAGAGTGGTATCCGGTCATTTCATTCGTTCGCCAGGTGAAACAAATCCAAACAAAGCACCTCTTCTCCACAAACACAGGATATGAGGTTGCATTCAAACCACTAACCCAATTTATAAGCAATATAAACAACACTAACAATTTTTCCTGACAGTACAAAACCACTTAAAATAAACACAAAACATGAACACAACTTCCTAACAGAAGTCAACTCTTTCCAGGCAGCAGGTGTGTACGATATCGCCAGAGGAATACCGTCATATATATTAGATTTCTGGGAAAATATTGTAGCTTGTTAGATTAAATTGTCAGGTCAGTATCTCGTTTCCCCTGTTTGGAAATAAGTCTGAATTATTTGTTTCCTGCCGTGCTCGCACACCAGTGGCGCTCGGGGAATCTAAAAATAATTTTCTTAAAACAAAAGTCACCTTCAGGGGCGGTAGGGTGTAATCGGCTTGTTTTCAGAATATCTAATTATCATCAGCCTGCCGCACTCATTGCCCTGCTCAAATCAAGATGGCCGGAAAAAAATGCATTTATATACGTGACGCATACGCTAAAACACAAATACTGAATAAATAATGACGTTCTTCACAATGCAGGAGAAATATGGGTAAAAATTTGAGATTTATAAAGCACATAAAAATGACAAATGAGGTCCCCTTAATATCTTCATAAACAGAGACTTCATTCTTAATTAAGTCTCCAGTTTTTCATACGTTCTCAGAAATGACCTCAAAGAAGACAGAAACAAAGCCTTAAATGTATGTCCAGATGTCTTCAAAGAAAGGTCAGCACTATCTTCACTAGAAATACCAACTCTTCCAGCTTTGCAGTTTAACAAGCACTAACAAGCTTAACCCAACCATAGCCAGCTAAAACAATTCATGCAGTTGATCTATACTGGAGTTTTTAGTGCTAATAATGATCAAACAGCAAAGTACAGCCTCTTACATTACTGTAATTACTTTTGATGTCAAAGCCAGAAAGTGAGACACCTGTTAAAGAATGAGGCAGTCAGGCTACAGAAGGCGCTCAACTTTAATATTAGCGGTCTGTTTTTCCCTTGTCTCTTTTATTACATCCTCGTTTGAACTCGGGTCATGAGAGAAAGAGCTAGTTTGCTGAAGCGGTTATCTGTGTTTGAGCAAAATACATTAGGCAGATTAATTTTCCCGCCAGGATAAGCTCTCCTTCCCCAAAAAGCACCTCTAAACCTCCTGCCTGCAGAGCTTGTTGATTGTTGATGCCCAAACTTTTCATCACACCCTCAGACGCACTAGCGACGGAGCCCCTGGCGAGCTGTCGCTATGAATCGTGAAAGAATTGGAGATGCGCGGCAGCAGCCGCGGTCATTAGTCATTAGATCACATCTCCTCTCAATGCATTAATAATACAGTCAAGATAATCGCGGGCAACGGCATCGTTTAGGGATTGAAGTATCTCCAGATGCCTCGAGCCAAAATATTCTCTCTCTCCATCCCTTCAATTAGTATTACTGACATTTCCCAAAGCCACTGGACACACAGACGGTAATTAGAGAGCCGTGTGCTGTTATCAGTTATCACCGTCAGACAAGACACAGAAACAAACTTGGAAAGCTTCGTGAAGCTGAGACAGTGTCATCCCAAAACCCAAATTAACTCTGAAAGGAACATGGAAACGGCCCTCAATGTCAAAACACTGTGGAGGTTTAAGCCGAAAAATTCAGTTAAAAATATTACCATAACACGCTAATTGCTAAGAGGAACGCAACAGGTTACCCAACTAACATTTTCAGAAAATTGGCTAATGTTCTCTAAATGTTCTGTCGCAGTTATCAAAAAGTTCTTGCAATATTGTTAGTCCAAAACGTTACTGTTACTATCAAAAACGTTATTTCTAAGTTATTAGTGTAACGTTTTAAAAATTGATAGCTGTGTACTTACTGTAAGCGGGTTTCAGATTGTAGAAGAAAACATTCGGATTTTGCTTATTTAAACCTATAAAACAGATTAGATAAGAGTTTAAAATACCTAAGCAGGATTACTGTCCTAATTTCACAGTTTTTAAGAAAAGCAAAAGTAATGTGCGTAATCTGAGCACGATTTTTAAATTTGTGTGAAAGTCACTCAAGAAAATCTGATGTGCTGCTTTCTGTTTCGTTGTTAAAGAAACTTTAATAAGATTTTAAAGACATTTGTTAAGTCATATGTATATACTGCCATAGGGGACTCTAATGGGCCCTCATTATCACAGGGGCCCCATAATCAAAGACCCCTGGACACTGTATTCTAACTTGAGCTACAGTGTGTACCTACAGTGAAGGTTTTTGTGTCACACTAACAATTCCCAGCTTATTAAAAGTCACCCTCGACAAATAAGGGGAACGATTCATTACAAGAGCATCTCACACCCTACCACAGGCAAGCAGTTCCATTTAGTGCACAGCACTGCGATTAATCATCCTGTGAAGCCACCCACCTTTTCCAGAATCATGGTACGTTTGCGTACTCTGCCGCCTCAGGTATCTCATGACTCTGCTTCATTTGGATTATTAATAAAACAGTCTAACTGTCACGCTGTTATGCAGAGACGTCGTGGCGCTTCAGTACGTGTTCTCGGCCTTCACATTACGCCTGTGTCACAGTGTACCTCTCCGAACTTCTGCTGACACTCTGAGCATCGAGTCTTAATTCATCTTCAGTGTTTCCAGAAACAGCCATGAGCCAAACAGAACAACAAGCCAGACGCGCATGTCAAACAGAAGTGCGGCGTGTTCCGCAACGATCACGCGTCTACAAATAGAGTGTGTTTTTGAGGTGGCGGTGCATTAAAAACTGCTGTTTTTATGTATAAGGGACGGTTCCGGATATATTTCATATTCTGGCACATTTTTTAAAAAACAGAAGTAGCATAACTTGCTTATGCGAACGATATTTCGTGATTTCAGTTTGTAGGTCAACCAACTCTGAAGGCTAATTTGAATGTCTCTTTTAGAACAGCGGTTCTTCGATTTATGAATAAAACGGAATCTGTTATGAACACAATCTTTAGATCTTGGTTTGTTGTGCGATGAACTGGACAATTGTTATAGTTTAATGTAGCAACTTGTTAACATGTTTTTCAAGCGTGCAACAATTTCAAAATGAACGTTAAAGATATGATTGTGTTGCAGAACGAAATGAGAAAATCTGGTAATATTTATCGCAGGCTTTTATTTCACTCACGAATCGAAAACCGCTTTGCTAAAAACACATCAGAAACTCCAGAGGGAAGCCGTGGCTTGAAAATGCTAATTATCTTCTGAGTTGTGGACTACAAACGAAACGTTTTAGTTCCGGAGGAAAATACAATCGCTCAGATGATGCTGTGTTATTGCTCTGGGGAATTACTGAAGTTTTCAGTGATGCGCTGTCTCTCCTATAAATCCCTATTTGAAATTAAAATAGGAATAACCGAGACAACTGTTGACATACTGAAAGATATGAAAGAAAAGCCATAAAACCAATGTTGTTAGCATAGCAACATGAGCAGGAAAGATTTCAAGATAAAACTCAATTTGCCCTCAATTGAAGCTCATTGCTCTGGGAGAAACAATCAAGATATTAACAAGATTTCATTTCTGATTTGACTTTCCTACGAGACCTTCTATTGGTTGATAAAGACGCTTCAGGGCTGTGCGACCGGACCTTTTATCAGAAGACACAAAAAAATGCCCACAAAGCAGATAAAACCCAACTGATCCAAAAATGAGCTGAACTGAGATTGGCAGCCGGATAACACCTGCTCCCGCGGGCCTTTTTGGCAGCCGTTTAGCGACAAGGTTCCTGGGAAATCTCTCTCCTCAGATGTTCTGTTCATCTTTGTCCAAATGAATATTGCACTGAGGAGGTACGCCTGCTTTTCTTTTGCCCATCTGATCCTGCCGAAGGAGAATAAACAGACGCTGGAGTGAATGGCACACAAGAGCGTTGGTTTACTGTGTGTCAGGTGTGTGACCCTTTCCTTGCATCATCTGGACCGGATCTGTGGAGGGGAGGTATCAATATATGGCATTCTGGATGTCGTCTCATTACCCACAAATCCACAGCAGCGCACTGTATGATCTATCCTCCCTGTTCCTCCAGGGCGAGTCACTCTAAAATACAGCTGGTGTTGGTGGGGTTATTACAGAGTGGAGTACAGATAATGCAGTACTACATTAAAAAAGAAGGAACAAATCAAACACAGAGCGAAGCGAAACCAGAACATGCCCGATTTTGGTAGATAAAAACACAGGTTGTTAAAGCACACAATAAGTCATGGCTACAACATCCTAAACACTTTGTCAAACAACATTTTTCTCATTTATAAAAAAGCTTCTTTTTGTAACAGCTATAATACAAACCATTTGGGGGGGTATTTGCTTTGGTGTTCAGTATTACCTACATCTTACTGACTAACTGCCTCGTAATCCAGTTATCAAACCAAATGGAATTTGCATCGGTTTATCGTCGATTTAAATTAAGTTCTACTTGTTCTTTTCATCAAACACATTTGTACTACGTAAAACCATACAGATCTTTCCACCAAATTTGCATAATTCCTTTCAACCGGGTGCCGAAATAATGCGTGCATGTAAAAACTAAACGATGCGTTCTCAGTGAATTCCTTTTTAACGTGTGAACGTGACCGTCAACATTCTGAAAAGTGTTTGGATCTCTAGCGCGGTATTTAATCAAACAGGGATAATTACCATGGCAACAAACTTACAGACGACCTGAGCCTGTAGTTTTTGTCTGCTGAATAAAAGTTTACATTTTATCTCGGCAGGCGGCGCGAGAACAAACGAGCGTGTTTCACAGCATTATTGTGGATGCCGTGTTCGTCTGCTGCAGGTGGTGAGTCGTTTCATTTCACGCACACTAATAAGATTTCTCGTGCGCCGCTGTGTCGACTCTGTTTAGCGCCGGCGGCGGCTGCAGGGAAGAGATAGGGACGCCCCGTCTGCATTGTAGACCATCTCAGGATTAAACCTTCATTTGAGTTCATTCGCCTTTTTCAGATGCACATTGCACACCTTTCCTGAATGTGCTGGAACAACCTGATGTCGTCAGATACAAATCCCACAATTCATCAAAATTTTATAAAGCCCATTCTTTATTTTTTACACACTCTGGTAGGTGGCAGAAAGTGGCTGTCACAAGGCTGTTGGGAATAGCTGCCACAACATTGCTATGTGGGCTGCTGAAGTGTTCTGTGTGGGTTTAAGTGCGTTGTTATGGAGTCACCAGGGTGTGTTCTAGACCATTTCAAAAAGCACTCTTACAAACAAATATACTTCATTTGTTCTGAAAACAATCCTGCTTCAACTCGAAGGCTAAAGCCATGCAAGAGTTCAACTGTTGGTCCTGCTGGTTCTGCTTGTGGACTAGCACTGGTACACTGTTGACCAGCAAACCATAGCTGGTAATGCTCGTAAACTGTCATGGTTCTTCTGTTGAAGCTAAAATCTTGTTGGTTAAGCTGTTCTAAAGACGTTGGAACACCAGCACACCGATGACTGAAACAACATGTTGGTGCATTTATTTTTAACTGTGGAAGAGGGGTAAGAACAACAGGTTCAAATCTAATGCAACAACTGGTAACAGTGTGCTGTCATTTTACTCTATAATGTTTCCTTAATTGCTCTATTACCTCTATTTAAATTACTGCATGTTGACCGTGCAATAACAAAATTACTTAGAACATATTTCCATAGACATGTTTAACTTCTTATAAAATCAGAGAAATGAGACTTCTGAAATGAGAAGGCACATTTTTTGCCCAATACAAATTAGATTTAATTTCCAGTCGTAAATGCAGCACTTTTAAACACTGATTGGGTGATTACGTTAAAACATGATACATTTAACAAGCGGCACAATGCGTCTTAAAGTGGAGGGCTGATTGCAGGGGAGAGAGATTTAAATATACTGTTAAAATTCCGTAGACAGCTACACAATCAGGAACAAACACATTTAAAGCATCAAAACAACATTTACTGTTTGTATTCAGACTTTGTTCAATTAAACTGACTCGTTTCTGTGTATCACATTTTTAAATGTCACCAGCTTTAGAATTCCTTCCTGTTTACATTGTTTGATTTCCTCTTGATCCCTTCCGCACGTTGTGTATCTCTAGAAAACAAAGATCTGTACATTTAGGCGCGCTGTTTCTTTAAGCTGACATTATCGATAACCTTTGCAGTTAATCATGGTATCTATTAAACCATCTAACAATGGCAGGATGAGGGTAAAAGGTCACAGATAGCCACAGTGTGTTTGTTTAGTGCTCTGTTGTCTGTCACAGAATGGCGTTAAAGACACCAGCAGCTCTGATGTCGGCCAATTAAAGCTTGTTTATTTTCCTCCGCCTAATAAACGTCAATGCTATTTATTGGGCGGGTAGCGTAATTAAAATTCAAACCTCCGGGGCGAGGCAAGCCTCCCATCCGCGATGGCGTGGAATATCACGACGTGCACATCCACACATACCAAGGTCACTGGAATTGTGGAGTAAAACATGAATTAGGAGAGCTTCTGCGATGTGGTTTTGCCGGAAGCTGACGAGGTTTATTTATAGATGTTCATTAAATTAGTTTTTAACGCATGCTGTAAACAAGCGGTGAATGATTCAGTGGGGCTGAAAATGTTTGGAAAATAATGCATGAAAACAAATAAATAATAATTAAAATCAGCATCTCGTTTTACTGCCGCACGGCTTTCGTGTAAACAAACAAAACAAAATGAAAGCGCATCGTTTCAAAACATCGTTTCTTCAGTCGTTCATATAATAAATCACGAAAATCTTAATCCAAAACTCAAATCAATTAAACTCTCAAACTCAATATTTTGTCTGCTGTGGAGCACAACAGATGATGGGAGAACATGCCTTGCTAACAGGGAACGATGTCAAAACATTGGCTGTACAACAACGTTCTGTAAAAGTTCTTTTAAGGTTATCAAAACATTCTTCTAGTAATGTTAATAGAACGTTTTTTAACATTATATGTCACATACCAAAAACTTTTTCCTAAGCAGTTAGTGGAACATTCTGAAAACATTACAGAATTAAAAAAATAATTAAGTACCATTTCTACAACCAAGCAATAATGTTAATACAATATCTAAAAAACTAGACGTTTTGAATGTTCCTTATAACACGTTTTTTATATTTAATGGAAACGTTCGGGAAACATTCGTACAACCTAAAATTGTTAGCTGGGGTTAAGCATAACATGTCTTGCTAAAAGCCTCAGTCTTCATCCACTTTCCCTGTTTGAAGAATGATAGCTATAATAACTCTCCTCTTGTATCCCACAATATCTAATGAGACTGTGTCCTATTTGTCTTTGGGCTTTAAAAGCTTCTCTTCCCTCGAGTGACTCGTTCTGTTCACACTGAGATTCAGAAATGCTCAGGGGAATAATGTACAAGCTCATCACAACCCAACTGTCAGCAGTGCTCTCCACTAAACTGATCAAATAGATCCGTCATTTCAGGAGGTAGATGACTGACAAAAGCCTTAAAGATGTACTTTAGGGAGCGTCTGAATTTTCAAATACCTGCGCATATATTTTAGCACCTAGAAACTGCCTTTAATGGCACTTAAAAGTATCACCATTTCAGTGATGCTAGCAACAGCAAGCTAGTTTAAAAACATAAGATCCCGCCCTCCCTTCAGAGCGCTCTCCAAAGCCACGCCTCTTCCAACAGTAACAACATGGAAGTCTGCAGACACATAGTTTGACAGACAAGCAGGACATCCTATCAGTGCATGCGGACCGAATGCAACGATTGGACGAACATTTATGGTCCTATGCCTTCCACAGATTATATATAAATATAGAAATGTATTTAGACCATTTTAATTAGTGATTGCTACCAGGATGTGACGAGATTTTGTAACCAAGCATAACATAAAATGTTTCTGGATCTTCAATCAGATTTCAGTGGTTTATATGTGTTTGTGTCTTTAAGCAGGTTAAGAGAATTATACAGTCAAAAAGATGTCAGTAGATATATATATATATATATCACCATGAATGAATGCCAGCACATCCTCTCAAATCCATTCCAGCACTATAGAAGAGACTGCTGTCACCACGGCAACAGAGTAAATTCATCTGCTTTACATCCTTACAGTCCATTCTAACAGTTAACTAAATAAACATGCACGGCAATGTTCACCTTGTCAATGATTATCGGATTTAAAAATTTAGATTTAAATTTAGACTCGACACAAGATTTTAAACCACACCGATGAGATCTTTCTCTGTGTTTATTTTACATCTGCATTTATTTTAGATTATTGGTTTATGCATATATTGGTTTATATACAAAACGAAGGTAAAATTAAGTTTAAATAAAGTCTGTCGAGTTTGTACTCTCAGTGACCAGCAACCTGCCAGCTATACAGTATGTAAACTCAATAAAATATGAAATATAAATTTTGCTTCTTTAGCAAAAAATACGCTGCAAAACAGTATTTTTCAAGCTGGCAAAAAGATGACGAGCTTATTTAACAGTTTCTAAAAATTATGTCTGTCCAAAAAGATTCAGAAACAGAGTGCAGTTAAGCTACATTACTTTGAATATAAAATCTGTTCCTCACACAAGCTGTGTGAGGACCTGGAACACAGCAACCTCGTCATCCTGTGGTCAGTATGAAGCATCGTTGTAGCTAC
>JAZGTJ010018437.1:0-11447 GCA_036877575.1 Botia almorhae | reverse complement strand
TGTGAGAGAGTGTGTGTGAGTGTGTGTGAGAGTGTGTGTGTGTGTGTGTGTGTGTGAGTGTGTGTGTGAGTGTGTGTGTGAGTGTGTGTGTGTGTGTGTGAGTGTGTGTGTGTGTGTGTGTACCTGCTCTGAGCGGTTTATAAAGATCTCCTGAGGCCGTTCTGCTCCAGCGCTGGTTGAATTTGGCTCTGAGTTCGTTGTCTGTTGTTTCCTCATCATCTAACATTTTCAAAGACTGTAACAGCAACACACAACAGTTGTGAAACCGTGACATCCAGAAGTCAGAAATCACTAGTGAAAATACTTTTGTGTTTCATTCTTTAAAATCTAATATTCAAACAGTTATCCATTAAATATATTACAGGTTAATACGTTTGAATGTTTCATTGACAAATAAACATGAATTTCATGAACTTTTTGAACTTTTAAATGAAAATTACAATTACGTTTTAAAGGAAATAAAAACAACAAAAATGTGGTGTTCAACTTTTGGACCACAGATCGCCACTGAACAGGCTATGAACGTGCGTGTCACCTCATCCAGGATCTCCCGATTCCTGGTCAGCAGCTCAGGCAGATCTTTAATCAGCTGCTCGATGCTCTGCAAGCCGCCCTGCTGAACTACAGCACGGCTCTTCTCCAGGATGGACTGAGGAACCGCATCTCCTGACAGATCCTCCAGAGCAGCAGGCAGGTTCAGAGATGCCAGCACTCTGAACAGATCAACAAGCAAACGGTTCACACTAACCTTGTGTATTCCAAGGAAGGAAGTCATACGCGTTTGTAAAGAAAAATGTTGTCGAAAAGATTTAGAGTTTTTATTTTTGGTTGAGCTGTTCCTTCAACGTCACTGCAAGCGCTCAGCTAACAATTTTAGGTTGTAGCAATGTTTCTATGACGTTTTCATTAAGTAACGAAAATGCATTTTAGAAAACAACCGTTATTGTGTGGTTATAAGAATGTAATTAAAACGCTTAATTCTGTAATGTTTTTAAAACATTCTACTTAAGAATAACGTTTTTGATATGCATGATAATGTTACTGCAAGAATGTTTTCGATAACCTGAATATAACTTTTAGAGAACGTTCTGAGAAGGTTAACCGGGCACACAAACACTGACCCATTGCAGAGGTTTGTTGCTTCTCTCATGCTGCCGATAAGTCTGTTCACTGTGTCAGCCTTTCTGGAATTGGCTGCAGTCACTGACTGCTGTACTGCCATCGGCACCATCTTCTCAAACAAATCTAAACACACACACCAAATAAAACAATACACGTCAAATAATGCAACCCACCGCATGTCATCTGCAATCCACTGCTTGTAAGCGGGGAAACAACCTCAAAAATCCTAAACAGTTTAAGCGGACAGAGAAAAGGCACAAGGACAAACGAGTGGCGTGTGTGTTGCTAGGCGATCATCCTTACCTGTGAACTTCTGGCTGAGTGGCATCTGAACTGCAGTTGCTTTGACGAGCGATGCCTTGCCGATGTGCTCCAGGTCTTTGACCTCCGGCACGCGGTCGTGGTATATGAAGTCGTTATCTTTCTTTGCAGCGGTGAGCGCGCGGTTGATCTTATCTGACAGGTCCTTAACATTAACATATTCGTCGTATCTGGAAGCCGCTGTCTTCACCAGCTCTGCGGCGTGCTGCGCAACACGCAACATCAACGTCAACATCTTGCTAATAACGCTCAAAAATGAACAAAACAGGCGAACAAACGCACCTGCAGGCGAGCAATCTCCTCTCCGAATTTTTTCTTCTGATTGGCCAGGGCTGACTGGTGGAGCTCGGCAGTGGCCTGCATCATGCAGTGCTTGGCAGCGAGGACAGGAAGCACATCCTGGAAATAAAAATACTGACCAGGGAGAGGCAACCACAGCAATCACAAACACCACGGCAACCACAAAGCAACATCACGGGCAACCATGAACGAGCACAGACACACGGCACAAGGCGCAGGAGGAGAAAACAGAACAGCAAATCAGCACGCATCCTTCAGCGAATCCCAACCAAATCCTCACACAATGCTCGTGCAGCGTTCACTCAAAGATCAGGAAAAAAGAAAAAAGGCTTTTCAAAAAAAGAGTTTTTGAAACTGTGTGCATGTGAATAAGGTGATGACTAAATGCCAAGAATAAGCGACCCTGTTTACACCTGGTATTAAGATGCATCATGGGGGATCTTATCATAAACAGGCATGTGTAAACGGGGTGCAATTTGTTTTAAATCTGATCACTTAGATCACATTCAGAGGTAGTCAAAAATGCATGTCCCCACATTGCATTTGAAGGGTAAACACTAATCCGTTTTGCCAATCGAACTGCTGCTTTAAAACAAGGCTTTAAATGATGTCGCATATGAATTATACACATATATGTACAATAATTTACAGAAATACTTTAGAATGATTGATATCGGCATATAATAACATAATGACATAATGATGACATCATCTCCTTCCGTCATCAACTTTAATGTGCAGTATGTATTCACAAAACACAGCCCATCCTTGAAAATCCCATGCTCGAATCAGATCAATCATTAATACCAGGTGTAAACACGCCCACAACATGAACTCCAATCTAATGACATACATATACAGACACACCCACAGTGACTGCTGCATGCAGTATATGTGCGGATCTTTAGAAATCTCTAGAGACCCCTAGTGGACCACTGCCCTTCTTACAAACTGATGTGTCTTATGTGTATTGGCAGGTACACATACCTTAGGCAGATTCTCTTTGTATTGACACTGCTTAAAAGCGTCACCATAGTAATCTGCAGCCTGATTAGCAAGTTTAGCCACGATGGCACCCTTCATCTTATCTGTGAGACCAAACAAAATTCCCACAATGCAATTAAGTTTGAGTCAATGAGAAACAAAGACACATACATGTAAACAAACACACACGCACCAGCAGTGGCTTTGAGAACGAAGACCTCCTGCGCTTGGCTGAGCATGATCTGACTGAGCGTGCCCACCGTCTCGGGGGAGATGTCCATCGTGGGCTCTCGATTGAGTGCAGACAGCACTGTATCCTTAATGTGAGCAAACGCACCACTCGCAAGCTACAGAGACACAAAACGCTTGTGAAAGATATTCAGATGAGGCGTTAAAGTTTTCAAGGTAGTTCAAAGGTTTTAAAGATAGTTTAACAAAACATGAAAATCCGTTCATCATTTACTCACCTTCATGTCATTCCAAACCTGTATGACTCCCTTCGCTTCCAAGAAACACAAAAGAAGATATTTTGAAGTACACTGGTAACCAGACAACAGTGGCACCCGTTGACTTATATTGTACAAACACAAAACCACCGAGACATTTCTCAAAATATCTTTCAAAGCCACACAGGTTTGGAATGACACGAGGTTGAGTAAATGATGGAAGAGGTTTTTGGGTGAACTGTCGCTTTAAGGTCAGACTTGAACCTGGTAGAACTTGGCTGCGGCCTTCAGTCCCTCGTCGTTGTCCAGATTCTGCTCAGCGGCGATCTGACTGGCCAGCGCTCCCACGTTAAACAACACACAAGTCTTCTCGTAACCCACACTTGCCAAGGCTGATAAACAAAAACAGAGGATGATCACAAAATGGATTAACAACTTAACCAACATACATACAAGAACACAATAATAAACAAAAAAGTGTGCTATGTGCCATAAATACTTCTTATAATATTACACATGCGCCAACAGTAATACATTTCTGGTTTACGTTACGAAAGGTTCATATAAAGCTCTACTTCATATACAGTTTACTGGGTTATACAAACGCATCTAATTCTAAGGGGTGTATGTATTGCTTAAAATTAGGGATCCTCAGATTTAAACGTAAGACTGGGCAGAGATATAAATTCTATTTATGCATACTCCATAGCTGTCTATGTAGAAAACAGGCAGGTAGTTAAAAATACAATATATGCACTTTCATGCGAGTTATTTTACAAATAAAACATCTTCGGAAAATTAACATACCGGTAAAAAGTGCGCCTGACACAAACACAATCATCTAACATCGCTGCAATTATCTAACATGAATCAAACACAATGTCACTTCCTCTGGTTTGGCTTTATTTGTATTCATGCATTGATCTTGTTTCCTGTCTGTTTCTAACTCACCCAGCTTGACTGAGCCACCAAACAGAGATCCTTTATCAAACGCATCTTTCCACGTGAATGTCAGGCACAGCTGAAACGCAAAACAAATACACAAATGAATGAATAGGCTCACATTTCTTCTACATACTAGTTTAACAGAAAATGGTCAAATTTATCCCTGTGAAGTTCTAAATGTTACCTCTGGAAAAGGAAATTTGGGTTCGATTGCACACAGCTGATCATAATATCTGGAGAGACAGGAAGAGAGACAAACACTGAAACTGTTTTATCAGACACTGTATTTATCACAACAGCTTGGGAAAGCGCTACAAACACTTTTATATGCGGTATTTAAACCCATCATGGCTGCAGATAATTTTGCTATGACAACATTTATCATGTGACTGAGTTTGACATAAGAACCCAATGACAGAAGTTACTCAACCTCATAGTCACGGGCATAACCAGTGACACAAAAACATTTCCTTGCCGGAAGGAGAGAGGAGCATTTCCCCAAACTCTCTGGCCTTCATATCTTCTGTCCCTGAATACAACATGACTGTTGCCCGAGGGACTCGTCACACAAACCAAACACCGGCCTAACTAGAAGCTACAAAGTAGACCATTCATCTTGATCATTCAGCACGGCCACAAAGCAGTAGCACAAAGCAAACAAAAAGCTTATTTCTATGGCAACGCGTGACTGTCCACTCTCCAGATGGCATAAATGACTGGGGTAAAGTAACAGTGTTATTGAGTTCCCAACCTGCTCTCCCATTGGCTACATTAAAATACATTAGAAATGAATAAACATGATTTAAAAAACATGGTTTAGAGAAGTAAATATTTAATATATTTACAATCAATTGAGTTTCAAAGTTTAGAGCTTTATTTTCTTTCACGGCACTAAAAAGACATGGCGAATTTAATAGTGGCAAAGATTGTGGGTTCGATTCCCACACACTGACAAAATGTATAACTTGAATAAGCAAAGTCTAGCTGTGACAGCTCCACAATGGATTTAAAAAGACCAGATTATGTGCTCAAAGCATTAATCACCAACTCAGATTATACATCATTGTTAAACAAATGAACACGGCAGTTTCTCAAACATTAGTAAATATTAGTATAGTAAATGATTGGCCGCTGGCCTATAAATATACACAGCAATAAATCGTGTAGCTTACAGGTAAGCTGTGTGTTTTAGAAGTAAGCATGAGGTTTCAAATACCTTCCAAAAAACGTCACTCAAAACTCCAGCATTCACCTCACTTCAAATAAATGACGTAATGGAGGACTAGGTAAACGTTGACAGAAATGTACACTATGAAATAAAACGAATATAAACAACACCAATGCCTTTTTATTTCAATGTTTAGCCGCACCCGACGTCCAAATATGTTTTACTGATAGACAACAAAAGTCTGACGCGGTAACTTTAAAGAACACACCTGTCTCAAACCAGGAAGCCGGATGACGTATGATAAATATTACGGCATACAGCGCGTATAAATATATCTACTCATTATAATAAACAGTAACACACACATTAATCTTTCAGGACAGTAATTGTATGTGTTCCTTAAACTGAATAAACGGGGCAACGTGGCCTTGTTTTCAACTCCTAATTCCTAAGAGTTAATAATGATGCTGTTGTAACGTCATGTCGAAACTCACAACTTTATCTAATACACAGAAACGACATCCCATTTCGACACGAGCAAAATTTGCATGTTAAATCTGCGCTAAGCGCTATGAAACACGGCTTGTCGACGGTGTTTCAACGGCAGAAATGAACAACAGAAACTTGGCGAGCAAGTTGTCTTGTCAAGCTCTCACCGCAGCAGGATTTCCAGCGAGCTCTCGTGTTTGTCCAGCGGCCTCCCCACAGCACTTTTACGGAGCTTATGAAGCTCCTCCACGGCACGGAGATACTCCGCCTGCTCCTCACCGGGAGGATACGTGGCCGTTACAAATTTCGACAGCGGTTTCACCAGGTCGACCTCCGAGGATTTCTTCAACGGGACAGAAATAAACGTCGCCATTCGGGCCTGCAGGAACAACCCAGTCTAGTGGAGAACGCGAACACTGCAGACGAACAAAAACAAAGGCTCCGCACTTCCTGGATCTCCGTCGAGCGTCAGCACGTCACATGTACCATAAAAGTTACGCGTGCGCATTGCAGAGCCCTGCCTACCCTCAATTGCGTAAAAATGCTATTAAAATTCTTACAATTATTCATTTCTTCTATGGAAGTTATAATTCGCTAAACATGTTAGCAGGTCGTTGGTTTAATCTCCATGCGCAAGAGGCCCTTGCAAAATATTTTAGAATGTAATTACATTCTTTAAGGGATAGTTCACAAAATACATTTTTCCATCTTTTATTCATCCTCATGTTTTTACCTTTTCTTCTGTGAAACGCAAAATAAGATATTGTAAGAAACGTTTCTGTGTTTTCGTTCCTATGCAATGAATATCAAGGGGGAAGGCAACTAGGGCAAGCTTGCCTTGTTTCCTGCCAGCTGCATCAATGAAACCTGCAACCTTTGGTTTACAAGTCAGACTCTAACCATTAGGCCACAACTGCACCAACAAGTCTACCAACCAAGTTCAAATATATTTGTCTGTGTTCCTCAGAAACATAAAAGTCATACAGATACACATTTTTACACCTTTATATGTTGGGTTCTCAGTATTATAAAAGGTTCATAGCCTTACGTTTTTATTTAGGAAACAATTTCCCGCTTTGATTATTTAAATGCACATTTGTTCGCAATAGTCCAACAGTCACTCGCTTTAAATGATAATAAACGCTCCACAGACAATATATGAAAATTACTTTATTTCTTGTACAAGCATTAATTGTATACATCTCAGCACCCCCTATGGAAGAGAGGCTTATTTAGACAGACGGTAACATGGGGGCACCACAACTGGTTTCACAGCAATGCAGGAGGGTCAGTGTGGTCCAGAGCGTCTGATCTGAGGACGAGAACAACACCTCTGTGTATTTATACTGTTTACTTCTTCACCCGGAAACGTTGTGTACACCAACAGTCTGAGTGAGCATCCAACAACAGCGTGACATTTTTTGTGGTTTCGGTTCAGTGTAGACTTGGTCATTCCTTTTTTTAAAAATGAAAAGTCAACGTTCTTACAGCCGTGCTCCTCAACAGAGCACAGTACATGCCAAAGCACAGCTGCCCAAGACATAACTACCATAACTAAGGCTAAGTCTCTATTCAAGAATGAAAACAGAACAAACGGTAAAAGCCACAAAGAGACCCGTGACTGACTGCAGCCATGATGGCTACGTGTATATGAAGCAGCTGACTGAAAAACCGAGACGAGCACCTGTCAAACGTCCTATTCTAGGTCAGAAAATGAAGATAAAGAAGAATAAAGAAGAAATCAAAGGCATTATGGGAAACATAATTTATAGTTTTGTGATTGCGCTTGCTTCCCATATCAATAATGTGTGTTATAATCTGTGCCCGGAGCTACTATAGAGGGCAGGTAATAGTTACCAGACACACTGTATATGAAGCAGAACAGTCACAATCTAAAAATTATTATTATAGCTATTTAATGATAAGAGCGGTGACCATAATCAACCAGCCGACTCGATTTAGATGCTTAATTCAACCTGATAAGTACAAAGTAAATGTTAAGAATCTCAATCAACTGTTGTATTAACAGAATCTAGCGAACAGCTGTAATGGCACCAAACATGATTGGTCTTAATAGAGGAATTCGAAAACAATATCAGCACTGACACAATATCTTCTACAAGAGTCTAAACTTAGTCTCACCGCCTCTCATCATTACTTAAACTTAAGGAAATCAGTTTATCCAGACAGACATAGAGAAGTCCTGCGCATGCCTCAGTCAGGACGCATGTCCACACATTTGAAGAGAAAGCCATCATTATTCTATCCAACAAAAGGTGCAATAGTGACTAAATGAACTGTGGGCCAGTCCGAATGTTAAGGCAGAAAAACATTGATGAGTCACAGACAAATGCGAACAAACTCAAGTAAAAACTGCATGTTCACAACTTGTGAAGTGAGAAAGTCTGTGTGCCGACTGTGTTTTTGTCCCGGACATCGCGGTACAGCCGCATCACAGAAGCTCCACACTCAGAACCATCCACGAAAACCATGCTGAAGTAAAAGTGGTCACAATTCTCCTCCGCATCCCTCCCAAATCAAGCTTTAAAAAACACGCTCGCGCATACTCTGAGGCCCGTCGCTTACACACTGGCATCAGTTTAAGTGTTTTCAATATGAAACAATTTACGCACTAAAGTCAGATTCTAACAGTTAGGAGGCCCTGCCCAACCCCAGCTCTCTCTCCAACATCTGAAACATGAAGAGAGAGAGAGATTAAGAAAGGAAGAGCGAGAGGGCTGGAGGGAAGATGTTCAACGCTCAAGAGTGGCAGTATGGAGCCGGATGATGTCATCACACTCTCTGCTTTTTGCCTTTCGGGCATCTTGATCTACTTGAGGACGAGGTGAAATCCATCACTCGTGTCATCTGAAGGGAACCACAGTGAGACAGCCAGAATATCAGCGGGAACAATAAGAAAAATGTTTTTTTTATTTTATTGGTTTTGTTATTTTTTATTAAGTTATTCGACATTGTTTTACCTTGTATTGTGCTGACGAGAAAACTGCTCTCATCCGGGAGGTTATAAACCATCTTTAAAACGAAAAAGACACAGTAAGTGACAAACGTGTACAATGGAGTCTGTTTCATTAGTTAGCACTATGCAAAACATATTCAAATGATCAACTGTGGCTGGCCAACTTATTACCTCTACCTGATAACATTGGAGGGAAATAGGCGAGATCATTTCTGAGTGGGTGTATGGATTTCTACACAGAACAAGGGTTAGTTAGTGTGTTTACCTGGTCACTGAGTAGTATGTGTATCCCCGTGGGCCCCTGTTTGTAGACTTGGTTAATGTGGGACAGCGGCAGAGCCAAGACACTTGAGATTTTCCTGGTAAGCTCACCAGCTGTCATCTCCTCAAGGTAAAGCGCGTGGTAAACTAAACACAAACACATATACAGTCATGACAAAAACTCCGACACCAAAACAATGTGATCACGTGACTTTTCATATTGCTGACAATCCAACTGGCTTGTATCATCTTGAGTGTGTTGTCACAGTCAAATATAATCTTACATCTTAATTCTTAAGACACGTGTCATTTAAACGACAAAGGCAAATTTATGCAAAATATAATGTTTATTTAAATACAAGTCTAAAAACCACCATTTCGTATCATTGAAAAAACAAGTAATGCCAGCAAAGATATAATTCAATAAGAAATATCTGATATTCACTTTCACTGTATTTCTGTACTTCCCTAAATTTTATTTCATGAAAACCCCACAACCACACCACATTATTACATTGTTGTTAGAGGTGCTGCTGACTTACTGGTGTCAGCATTACTTGTTTTGTTTCTGCAACACAACAGAAAGTTACGTTGTTTATTCGTTGACTTGTATCGCCCAGTGCTTCACTCTCACACGGTATGTTAGGAAAGGGTGTGCAAGCCTCAGTGACTGTTTATGACATTTATATACCATGTATGGATGTCGGGCTGCTGTGTTCTCCGTTTTTGCTGAGGCCTCGTTTCTCCAGTAGAGGGCTTTCGTTGGGAGAAGCTTCCATGGAGACGTAGACTGTGAGTCTGGGTCGCACTGACCTGAATGGACACACACACAGGGGCGCCGCTAAGGGGGGGAAAGTTAGGACAATTCTAAGGGCCCANGCCCTTTAGGGGCCCCCAGATATCTGCTTTATTAGTAATAACACTACTAGGGGGGCCCAACCTCATATTTTGTCATAGGGCCCAAAATTGCGAGCTGCGCCCCTGCACACACAGGTTGGGTTTTCATGTGTAATGTGGACATTCCATAGACGTAATGTTTTTTATGCTGTACAAACTGTATATTCTATACCCTACATTAACCCGACCCTTAAACCCAACATCACAGAAAACGTTCCGCTAGTTTAGATTTTCAAAACGTTTTCAGATCATCCTGTATGATTTATAAGCTTTCTCACAGGGACTTAAAAATGTTCTTACATTACTAAAAATGTTACAAAAAACTTACAAAAATGTTCTGCCATTACTATACTTTTATAACATAGTCAATACATTGACCAAACACACACACAATTATTTTATCCTCTCACAATTTTAAGACAATTTAAACATCATTATATTTAAATTTTTTACCTTACCTTGATTTAAGCGCATTATAGAGTCGGATTCCATCAGCTGCACCGCAAATTTGGACTAAATCATCCCGAGTTAATTTCAGTAGATCAGAACCTGAGGCAGGAAACCAATGACATAAAATGTCATTATCAATTAATGTCGCGGGTCTGTTTAATCGTCGCTACGAAATCTAGCATGTTAATACCTGAGAAATGAGTGAAAGTACGACTGTACGAGTTGAATCTGTTCTTAAGAAGCCACTTCTGGGTCTCTTGTATAGAAGCTGTGGGACTCAGAGACTGCAGAAAGAACTGAAATCAAATGTAATCCGATCTATGGCAGAACATTCAATCGTATATGACATACAAATATGCACAAACCTCTGAGGACATTAGGCTAACCGGGTCCGCCTGGTGATTGGGTGATGATGACTCACTAAAAACAAATGTCAAAACATTAAGGATCCGCAATTGTGGTTCATGTCACATTATACAGGAAACACAGAAATGCTTATGTAATGTACGTCACCTGTCAGGTACTGTGCTGGTTGTGCTGTACGTGTGTGTGCTGGAGGTGAAGGTTGGAGGAGTGGCTGTATTTGGGTTGACGTATGTATTATCCGGCCACGGAGAACACTGACGGATAGATATGGAGATAAATACATGACAAATGTCTGAGTGACATGGAACCTAGTACACACTACAGGAAGTGGTCGAAGTCTAAAAGCAATTTAGGCCAATAGTTTGAAGTCAATGCATAAATGAGTGTAGAACCAGAGTTTTCCTAAGACTCTGTGTTTCCCATCAGGTTTGATGCAGTCTGAGCAATACAGAATTGGTTTGTTGTGCACGAGAGACAAATAAAGTGCACTGTTGAATAAATCCACATGGGTTAACTGCATGATGTTTATATTAGGGGTCAAAACAAACCCGGTCAAAGATAAGGAGCAGCTAACACGCAACAGAAATGAAGGGCTGCTTACACTTCCTCTCTTGCTTTTGGCGATGGAATCTCCACAGTCTGCAGGAAGCGTGCGCTTGCTTGATTTCTTCAGCTCATGTTCCACAGCCTCCTCGATCACAGGCTCCAATCGAGTCTGCGC
>JAZGTJ010018435.1:0-11448 GCA_036877575.1 Botia almorhae | reverse complement strand
TGTAGGCAGGTAATCAGATAACGTTAATGAAAGCCAATAAACCTTACGTCATGCGATTGTTGTGCCTGTTTGTCGTGATGCAGTGTTCCAGTAAGATTGTGAAGGCCTCATCCACTATAACACAAGCGCTGGTTTATTTATGACAATCATGTTGAATTTTAACCGTTCTTATGTCACACAAATGTACAAGAAGTGTTGATATGTTATAAGAGAGCTTTTGTAATTGAATGGAGGGAGTTAAAAATGTGAATTAGGGCAATTCAGAGACCATGCGGCAGTATATTGTAAAACAAAAAGTAAAGAGTACTTTTGGTTGACGTATGATGGTAAATACACAAACATTTAAAAAATCTGTTTATTTGACGCAATGGCGATAAGCAAAGGAAATTTAACCAGTTCGGTTACCTGCTGAAATTATTTAACATGAGAGTCAGACAGACTTAACTCTTATGGCTCGACAAATCAGGATAGCTCATTTGAGTGTTGAATGACCCACCCAGGGGGTCAGTTATAAGAATTATGAGGCTTTATTTCCTATTATGGCTTTTGACAAATTCGCAATATGTGTTCCCATTATGTGTAATATCAGCCAAAAGAGTTGCGAAAGAATATTTGTAAAACTGCAAAGTGTTTCATGAGTTTGACTTCCCAAGACTATTAAATATGACAGTCGATTATTTATTTATAAGCTTATTTCCTCTAATGGCATGGAACTGAATCCAGTGACACCTGCATGTTATTATTTTACAAAACTGGTCAGGGTGATGGTCGCTTCAGTCATTCTGTCATAGTTTTAGCTTTAAAACGTTAAAAAATAAATAACATTAACGCTACTGTTAATAAATACATTTAAACTTCGCAAGCACCATAAATAAGTATGCAAGATAGTCATAGTGATGCTTTGCTTCACAAGCAAAACTAACAAAATATTGCATTTGTATTACTATGGGGGAGAGTGCATAACTTTAAATGGTCATCCTATTGAAGGAAGGCCTGCCTTCCAGCAGAGGAGCCAATCATCAATCGTTAAACGCCAACAATTCTTACCAGTCACATGATTGAAAAGTGAAAACAATGTATTGTATTAGATACTAACTGCGACTTTCTTTACTTTTTGAAATCTTTACCCTTCTGTCTGATAGCTTACATACGCTAAACAATCTAGCTAGAAAAATATTATTTTAGCAGCGGTAAGATGCAAAGATGTTTAGTAGCAGTCAATTTGTTACATTATATGTAAATGTTAAGTAAGATTGGTCTAAACATTAGGTTTATTTTGTTGACTACTTACTGCCATAGAGAGGTTTGAAAACATTAAACATATTTTTTGTTTCTTTTCATCAACATTTCTGGAGTGTTAAAACCACTTACAATGTTTTACATAGATTTTTCAAATGAAATGACTGTTACATTATGTAAGGAGAAAATGACTGAAGGACTAAGTCCAACAAACTTTGGTAGAAGCCAATTTGATTTTAATGGAAGTGTTTTCATGGTTGATGCTAAATGTACTAAAATAAACAGATTAAAGAGGCCTAAGGTGGTCTATATGATTATTCTGGAGGGATTTGTCCACCACTTGTTCATCCTGGGAGATCCGCTACCCTCAAACCACCTGGTTTAATGTTTTTTCCCAACAGGGATAAGCCTTACTTCACATTATCACAGCCATTGTTAAGAAATAAAGCGGATGTTTCCGCAATAGAATTATCACAGTACAAATAATAAAATGAAAACTCCAAATGATCACCAGCCCAGTTAAAAGTTAAATGTCTGCTACTCTATGCATTAACAATAAAAGACACCTTCTAAAAATGTATTTAAAATTTTATTTATCCACCCATTCCTCCTGTAGATAACAACTAACCCTAACATAATTACTCCATATGAACATTATCAATTCACGTGAATAATAACAATTCGTAATAATAACAACAAATCGTCTTACATACAGATTACATATTAACACCATCAACTTTAAGTATAACATAGTTTGACTAATATAGTTTATTAAACATTACTGTCATAAAAAAGAACTATATAATTATTACATGTAGCATGTGTTCTTATTTACCATTCTGGTAATTGCCCCTCAATTTATGCACTTTCTTGTAAGTTTATATATAATTAACTGTTTTTCTTTTTGTGACGTTTAAACAAATTTAAAATGTATATTTAATGTCAAAATCTACATTAAAAAAGATTAAAGATCTCATTGAATACAATTCAATGAGATCATGTCTTCATGACTTTCTGTGTAATGTTTTATTTATACTTTGATTTCCTCTTCATCAGTAAAGGTATAGAGCGCCCACTTGTGTCTGAAAGATGAAGATCCGTGACCCCCTGTCTTGTTCTGAGCAAAACACTGTTCCTCTTTGTTTTTCTCATAATATTTCTCATAATTTTTGTTTAGGCTTCTATAGTCTTGTTAATTATTATTCAGTTGTGTATCATTTTATTTATTCCAAAAGATTTTGCTCATAATGTTATGTACATTACTGAAAATGTTTAACTGTTTTAAGCCTTCAATTTCATCTAAACTCTCAATTGCCTCTTTTTTTGTGTGTTTTCTCCATGCATCTAGATTCTTATCAGCAGCCAGGAATGTTTTCCCATGGTACCTCTCCAGATTTTCCTGGAATTTGCACACAAACCACTTCCAATACGGCAGCTCAGATATGACAGGAAAGATTTTCCACTCTGCATAAACTCCACCCGCATTTCTGTATTGATTGAATCGAATCCACTGATCTGATGATTTAAAGCATTTAGAACTTCTCACTAGTTGTACAGAACAAACATCTGTACATAAAGTTTTTGTTTTATCATCATCGAAGAATCCATTAATTCCATTTACTCTGTGGAAAGCAACACTGTGATCTCCATCATGGCGGTCTATTGTGTTAGTGCAGATGGCTTTACAGAACGGACACTGAACCCAACAGCACTGACACAAGTGATCAGCCAGAATCTCACCTGGTCTGTTGTCGAAATAGAGTTTTTCATCAAATGTATCTGTGCTGAATTCACCCCTGATGTTAGATACTATAGAAGAAAGTTCTATTCTTATCACATCTTCTAGCAGTGTGAAATCATCAACATCATCATGTTTCACTCCACTGAAGTTCTTTACAGAGAATTCAAGAACAACTGGGAGATTTTGTGTGAAAAACTTCAACCACAAATCACAATTTCCCTTTTTCTCTTGAACATGTTCAGTAGACACATGTGCTGCTCTCACGATCCCATGCTGTAGGGACTCAATGTTCTCCTTCATCTTGGGCTGAACACTGATACTGAACTGATCTGTGATGTACTGACTGACCTCATCTTTGATGAAACTCTTGAAGTGTTCTTTAGGATTGTAAATGTAGTCAATGTATGAAGAAAAGTTCTCCTGTTCTGCCAGTCTTTTCAGGATGTGTTTCTCCAGATTTAATCTGTTTCCATTCAGTGATTGACAGTTTTTTTTATTTCATCTGTCAAATATTTGGTAGTCTGTTTGAGGGCACTCGTTTCAATGGTTTCCTTCAGTTTCTGACAGATGATCTCACCAAAAACAGCAGCTGATGTTGCTCCTTTACAGTATTTCTGGAAAATACTATAGTATTCTTTTTTTTTCCTCTCTAAATAGAGAACAGGATCAATGACTTCCCTGAACATCCTGTATTGGTCAGTGAATGTGTCGTTTGCTCTCTTAAATATAGAAAACACCAAATCAATAAAGAATTCTTTCTTGAACATATATTTCACTGGTCCTTCCTCATGTTTTCTTTGTCTTGTCATGATGTAATTTATGAGTTGTTGAATGTAGCTGATGTTGTAGCCCAGCTTTGAAATGTTAAATGACTTGATCATCTTGTCTGTTTGCTCAGCAACATCTGTGATTAAGGTTCTTATTTGAGTTTCATCCTCTTTAGATAGAGCATACCCAAGCATTTTTTGAGCCGATTTGAAGACATTTTTAACAGGTCCTGTAATTCCTTTGGATTTCTTTAACTGTACATAACCTGAATAACTTGGCACAATGAAAATATCACTGATGTCTCTCCAGGCTTCTACAGGAACACTTTCATAGATATCACTGAGATGATCTTTCACATCTCTCAGAATGTCAATGTCTTTGATTGGAGTAGTATCTGTGGTTATCTTCTTAACATACTCATCCCAGAACAAATCAAACTCTTTCTTCAGTATTTCCTCATTATTTGTTTTGTCTCTATGTTGTAAAGCAAGTTCTTTGCTTTTTTCTAAGAGAGTGTTTTCATGATGTGTCCTCTGAGCATCAATCTTTCTCTTCAGGTCTCGCTGCTGAAGAATCACATTTAATTTATTGTTGGTTTTTCTCACAGTGTTTTCCTGAAGCTCTTTGATTTTTATTTCGAATGAAGATTTCCATTTATTGATAATACCAGCATCAGTGTCTTTCTCAAAAAATTCAGACATTGAATTTTTTACTTCTTCACTTTTTACCTTCAGTTCTCCTAGAAGATCTATTTCCACAATTTTATGAATTGCTTCATTTTCTATTTGGCTGTGTAGTTTGTTCTCAATTTCCAGCATGGCACTGTAAAGACTCCAGGTCCACTTGCTATATTCTGTCTCTAGTCTCCGGTATGCTGAAATCTCCAGAGAATTTCTGAAGCTGAACACAAACTGTTCATTCAGTAAAGCCTCCCAGAGATCCCGAATTCGCTCAGGTAGGTGTGTCAGCCTTATACCTTTTGATTTTGAAGCATAGGAAATAATAGTTTTTTTTATTTCCTGAACATTCTCACAGTAGTTTGGGTTTGGTGGTGCCATGGGTGGGCTTCCTTCCCACAGCTGAGCAAAATACTTCACATCATTATGTACATCAAATTCAATGACATCACTGAAACATTCTGCATCACAGACTTCCTCTTCAGCAGCGAGTTTTGTCATTTTATCTAGTGTCCCCTGCAAGCGTCTCCTTCCCTCCATGTTCTTCTCTCCAGCTGTGATATCTGAAACATTTTGATGCACAAACATGCAGCTGGGAAAAAGATTTACCTTCTTCATCCTCAGAAAGGCCTGAACAACAATCTGAAGAATTTCCTGCATGTCAGACGGGTTTTCTCCAAAAATGTTGATCAAGGTCAAATTACCAAGACCAACAACAAATGTGGCCAGTACATTGTCATGATGTCTTGTGGATCTTTCATCCAATTCAAGAGAATGAAGTCCCTCAGTGTCAACAACCAGAATATAGTCAAAATTTAGCTGTTCTTTCATCTCCTCTGACACTTTGACCAGCTGCATAAAAGCTCCTCTGGTGCATCTGCCAGCACTGACTGCAAACTGAAGTCCAAATATAGCATTTAGCAGGGTGGATTTTCCAGAGCTCTGAATCCCTAAAACGGACATCACAAAGACTTTTTGGTCTCCCAGCTTCTGGATGAGCATATCTAGAACAGCAGTAACCCAGATCACAGGAACATGAGCAGAATCTCCATCCATCAGCTCCAGTGGAAATCCAGAGATCATCATCTCTGCTGCAAGACTTGGCAGAGAAGAGATGTTACATACCAGGCCTGCTTTGTTTTTCTTCACAGATGAACATGATTCATAAATCTGACCAACTTCTCTCAGAATGTGCTCCAAGCCAAAGGCTGCAGCTTGAAGCCGGTCAGCTATGCTGCTAAGTTCATTTTGTGCATCTTTGAGTTGTTCTGATTTATTATCATTCACTTTTAGATTCAAGACGTTTGACCACTTTTGATTATATTCGTCATGCAGAGCAGAAAGATCAGCTGAGGTAAATTCTTCCAGGAGGATTCGGAGCCAGTTGATGAAAAACATTATATTAGCACTGTGTGAAGTCATTATAAAGAACTTTATGAACTCACTCATGCAGGATTCATGTTGTTTCTTGCGAATTTCTTTTAATTTTGTTTGATTTCTTATTATTTCTTGTTCAATCTCATTCCCTTGCAGTCGATAAAGTTCTTTGTTCGTCTGACACCATTGTTGCCACAGTTTCCCCTGACAGGGCAAAAAAGATTCTTTAATTTCTGTCAGATTGTTTTTCTTGAGTAATCTAATCATCTCCTGTGCTGCTTCTTTTCCTCCCCTGCAGTCTTCATCGTCTTTCTCATCTACTGTGATATCTGAGTATTTGGAAACATCTTCAAGTTTGAACAGGGAAGCTGATTCTAAAGATGAGATACAATCATTTATAGCTCTTCTGAGTTCTTCAGATACATCAGACTGGTTTCTGCCTTTCAAACCAATCTTGTATTTTCCCTCATTTGTCTTAGTTACAGCAGATTCATCCTCAGTAAAAATGAAAATAAGTGGCTTTTTGTCATGGTACAGATTTAAAATCTTTGTTGTGTTTTTGTCATTCCTGTCAAGTTTTGATAGAAAAACAACACTGACTGAAGACATTTCAGTCAGAATCTGCAGCTGTTTCTCATTGGCTCCTGCATCACCATGGAGATTACAGAACGCAACACAGTCAGTAAATTTATCTGTGTTTGTCCCAGAGGGGCAGAACCAGGCAATCTCCACCACTCCATCCATCAGAAGTCTGGTTCTGCTGCTGCCTGGACAGTTCCTGTGGAAGAATGTGTTGTGCTTCTCATTGATCAGATGGTTTATCAGCTCAGACTTGGATGAAGACACAGAGCCAAACCTGAAGCACGACACCATTGGAGTTTCTGCTTTGCACACTGGTTGGACTTTACTGATGTTATTTTTAATGTTTCTCATCTTCCAGCTCTTCTTGATTTGTCTGAATGTCCAAAGAGGAAACTGAATCTGTTGTGTAGATGGATCAGGAACAAGCAGAGGAAGCGCAAACTGACACTGCGAGAGTTTAGTGACCATTAGCTGCTTCAGGAAACTATCAGCACAATGAAACACAGCCATCTGAACATCCATTGGGTGAACAGGGTCTGGTTTACTTGTTCCTTTATTAGACAAAGATATTTCATTGAACATTTTATCAAACAAATCCTCCTCTTTCCCATTACTGTTATTTGTTTGTTGTGTGTGATGCTGTTCATTGGTCTCTTCACTTTTAATATATCTTGCTCTGTAGTTCATCATCAGAAGTTTCTGTAGGAACATCTGAACCAGCTGCTCCTCAGTACAAGTCTCATGAGACTCTAATGGATGTGCAGTTATCTGAAGAACATCTGCAGCTCTCAGACTCTTTGAGCTGCTCTTTAGATGAAGCCTGTGAAAGACTTTCTCTCTGCATTCTTCACAGGTTGGTGGTTTGTCTTGTGAAATGAAAGAAAAAGAAGTAACATACAATAATGTTAATGTTTCTTTGTTGGTTTATATTATATGCTTATGTTTATAATATATTATTTGTGGTTTTACATACAATATTTACCAAGCATCTATACAAATAAAGAAGAGAAAGAGAGAAGAGAAAAAATGTGACCGTAATAGTTTATAGATATTACATTACATTTATGTATTTGGCAGACACTTTTATCCAAAGCGACTTAAAGTATGTTCAAGTTATACATAAATGTATATATATGTGTTCCCTGGGAATCAAACCCACAACCTCTGTGCGGCTAACACAATGCTCTACCAGTTAAGCTACTGTATTCTTAAAGATTACATGTCATAAAGTTGTAAATAAGTTTCAGTTTCTTGCAAAGACAAATTGATTCATTTCATAAGACTTTAACATATCATGAGCTGTGGGGATTCATTTATTTGTTGCCTGTCTCTGCTTTATGTTAACGATTCGGCACCCACAGACTTACATTTTATAAATCACAGAGGTCCACAGTGTCATCTAAAAATCATCTTTACTGTTCTACTGAAGGAAAAAAGTCACCTACACCTTGGATGGCCTAAAGATGAGTAAATTAACTAAAAACTTTCATTGTTGGTGAACTGTATTTTTAAAATGCAGAAGATAAAAAAATAAAGTTAAAGCACAACATATGAAACAACATAGAAGTTGTCTGTTCTCAACACCTTTCTTACCCATGATCTGCTCTTCTCTCTCCTTTAAATGTGTGTTGTACATCTCTTTAGTGTAGCACCGGCTTTTATTTATAATAAACATATGGTTAATCTTCTCCATCAGTTCTTTCATCTCAGATTGATTGTTCATGGTCTTGCTGCAGGTGTGATATCTTCCTCCACATTTCATCAAAAGCTGCTCCCGAAGAGAATTCTTCTTCAGATCTGTTATAGAGCCACACTCTTCTTCTCTCTCATAAGTAAAGAGAATCATCACAAACTGAAGAACTCCTTCACCAAATACTCTTTGTAGCCATTCAAGACTCATCCTATCAGCATCTGTTAATTGGTCCAGTGGCACAATGAAGATGAAAGCACAGATTTTATGTTCATGCACTACTTGACCAATGAGGTGATCCATTGAGTCCCTGTAAAGTTCAGTTTCATGAAGGTCAGTCATGTTAACCACTGAGACATGACATCCTGATATATTAATCTGACCAAGAACAATCCTGGGGAGTCCTGCATTCTCAAGTGAAGATGTTTTTTCTCCCAGTAGAATGTTATCAAGACCAAACTTGAATGATGTAAAGTTTCCAAACAGTGCAAGTGTGTGATTGGAAATTGTGTGATCTATAATAAACACCAAGAAACCGTTTTAAACTTAAATTAATACCACACGACAAGACACAAGTCTTATTATTAATAACAGAAACTCTGATGTTGTTGTTTTCATACCCATGAATGGTGAATCAACAGAGCTGGACAGTTCAGGTTCTGTACTCATGTCTGCAGTTTCATCAGGTTTAGAGTTGTTACCTTATTCAGTTCTGTGCCCTGAGGAAAATTCATTTTCATCATTATTATTATCTTTATTAGAGTCTTTCTAATGTAAAAGAGTGTAAGACATTTTTATTTTCTCCCTAGAGTCTCGTTTTGTGTGAACTCACTGTATATTTAGTATTTACTGTATAATTATGTTGTGTTGATAACATCTTTGATATTTTCTCCTTCTGTAGCACTTTGCTCAATGCCTTGTTAGGGCCCAAGCACTAAAAGAGTTGGGGCCCTATTGATTTCTTTAGGATTATTATTATTTTAATATTCTATATTCTTTTAATGCTTTATATATTTTTTTTTATTTCATCATCAGCCATTAGGGCCATGCAAAGGCTGGCTCATGGGTGGGGCAGGGGGGTTAGTTGCGGCAAATATGCCGCTAAAAAAATGATGCTGCAAATATCAATCATGTCGACCTGAACAACTTTTGCCCTGACACTCCTTATCTCCACCCCTAAGGATGTCAGCCATTTTGGTATTTCTGAAAAGTGTAGGGAGCATGCAGTGAACTTTTAAATACTCCTCCTAGGGATATCATGTGATTGTCACCCAACTTAGCATCATGCTAAGACATTGAAGATTCAAAATTGTAAAGGGATTTTTGGTATCTCAAATGGTGTTACCATGGCGAGGCAGTAACATTTTTGGCACAAAATGGGAAACAGGAAGTCTAATATCTACAGCATTCATTTTACATCAAACTTGGCAAAGATGTTTTGTGTGGTGGGCTGATGACATTGTTATGACTTCTGTGAGTCATGTTCATAGTGCCACCATCTGGAAACAGGAAGTACACCACTTAGCAAACTTTAAACAGTCCACTTACATTTAGCCAAGTCACTTCAGACTTGGTCAGAATAATGTAAAAACATGGCTGATGTAATGCTCTAAAAGGGTTTTTGATTTATTAAATATTGTTGCCATGGTAACATCAAACATTAAAGTTTAAAACCACATTCAGATGTATTTGAGGTGGCAGAAAATTTGGCACACATCATAGTAGTCAGCAGTTATGTGTGGGCAAAAGCTTAGACATGGGCATGGAGGGGGGGTTAACCTTTTGGCTAAAGTGACAGGGTCACATGGTATTGTACATGGTTTTGGTACAAGCTGTACAACTTTTTGACAACTCAAAGTTACATTCATTAGCTCCGCCCAACAGGACGTCAGCCAATTTGGATTGTATGTAGATTTTTGGTCAATTTCACGGTCTGAATTTTTAAATACTCCTTCTAGGGGATTTATGGGATTGTCACCAAATTTGGCAAATATATGCCAAGACATTGAAGATGCTTAATTTTTGATATCTTGAGTGGTATTGCTATGGCTCATATTTGCTGCTTGAATTGATTGATTTCGTTCAAACTTGAGATGTATGTTTGGTCCTAGGGACTGATGACATAGAGGTTGCTATTTTAAGTCACAGTCATAGACTTAACTGGAAGAAGGAAGTATTTCACTTAAAACAGTAACTTCATACTTTTTCAGAAAAAGGAAGAGATATTGAAAATGCTAAACTCTGAATGGATTCTTGTCTTGATAACCAATGGTGTTGTCGTGGCAAGGCAATCAATTTATGGCAGAAATTTTCTGCATGCATTCAGTGATTTACATTAAACGTGGAAAATATGTTTCAAAACATTCGAAATTATGTTGCAAACATAAGTAATCATCTTCATACAGGTTCATTAAAACTTGTCTATTAAACAAATCAGTAGACAGAGAAAGATAAAAGTAAAATTAGGAATATCAAGTTAATACTCTAGAGACTCTAGGTTGCTTAGATGCAGATCAGATCCAGTGCAGCAGGTTTTGCAGTTTGCATAAACAAAGGCTTTCTTTCTCTTTTAAATCACGTGACATTTAAGAAATTGTAATTAGTGCATTTTACTTAGTTGCCAACCACAAAAAAGGAGCAGATTAGTAGACAAAAGTTTTTCAGATACCTTTTAACCTCTGACATGCAACTCACAGTGTGCAGTGTTTTATTATTTGGTCAATTTATGTTTATTATATTACAGTTTTCTATATAACCCCTCGTTCTGTCCTGAGGTTATCTTCAGAGACACAATTTTATCCTATAATAATTTAATTTAGATTATTTGTACTCTTTATGTAGGAGGTCATGTACATGTGATCCCACTGGCTTCTTTGGTCTTAAATACATATAATCTCAAAAAAGATCTGTCTAAGATCTGTCATATAATACATATGATCTTTCATATAATAGACAATGTTACAGTATGTCAGACATCATTTTTTTTACTTAAGTGCATGATATGTTCTACTATATGTTGTACTGTATATTTTTACTGTACATGTACAGTGATGTTCTTGGATTGACAATTATTTCAATTTATTTATTCCTTACAGTTTTAAATATAACACTTTAAATTAAAATACATAGTATTTGGACACTAAATAATTGAAAATGTAAATTAAAACAAAAGTACAAAATAGATCTTAATAGATAAAGTCAAACCTGAGCATGGATGTGTGTGTGTCATCTGTCCATCTCCTGGATTTGTTCGCTGTTTTCTGCTGACCTTTTTATAAGCACCTGTAAACAATGTCTGTATTGAAGTCAAGTGCTAGGAGTGTCTGTGTTCCCTGAAAGCACATGTGTAAGGAATGCCGTGTTACCTGAAGTCA
>JAZGTJ010018434.1:0-11449 GCA_036877575.1 Botia almorhae | reverse complement strand
TCTTGTTGTTATAGAGTCTCTTGTTGTTATACAGTCTCTTGTTGTTATAGAGTCTCTTGTTGTTATAGAGTCTCTTG
The DNA here is from genome assembly GCA_036877575.1 of Botia almorhae. Classification (NCBI taxonomy): domain Eukaryota; kingdom Metazoa; phylum Chordata; class Actinopteri; order Cypriniformes; family Botiidae; genus Botia; species Botia almorhae. The sequence goes on along the minus strand of JAZGTJ010018434.1, from coordinate 11,372 downwards.
TTGTTATAGAGTCTCTTGTTGTTATAGAGTCTCTTGTTGTTATAGAGTCTCTTGTTGTTACTCAACATATTTCAGACATTTAATCTATAAATGAAGTGTCTGCATATAAGAAATGAACTGTAAAATCTATATAAACAGTAACAACAATCATTACATACCTGAACAATAAGGAGTTTTAATTAGGGATGGCAAGGCTTGTTTAGATGGGTGTAATGATGTGGTTTGATCTTTGGTTGGTGGCTTCAGACTGATGCTGAGATAAACTCAAATGTGGTTTAGCGAGGTCGCGCTGATATCATCTGGAAGTGTGAGATTATTGATCGGGACACCAGCGGCTTCAGGCAAATGTTGAATGTATTTACCAAGATAAATTAAAATTCCTGCAGACCACACAACAGTCAGGAGGGACAAACCTGTCGATAAACACGTCCAGTAATGCATGAAATGTCTCTAGAAAACAGAAAACCATATGTAGAAAATACACGGTACAGCAGCAGGAAAGAGTGAGACAGAGAGATCTCATGCTTTTTGCCATTGACCATTATTGATTTTTTCTGTTATCAGCATATAGAGAGCAGATCCAAAGACCATACAGACTGCAGTATCATAACATTACAGTACAATGCAGGTATAACTGACATTGTCAGTGTTGATGCTGTAGTGGCTGTTAGCTTAGATAATCTTCTGCTGTGAGTTCTTCTTTTTCAGCACATGTACTGTGAAGCCTAAGCAACAGTTTGAAGAGGCTCTTGCTAAGCGTTTATTGATGCCTAATGAAATGATCCCACATCTGGTTTAATGACACACATGTGAGGATAACTGTATGATCTTCTTGAGTGTTAAATGTGCTGAACAAACATGATTAGAGGAGAAAAGTAAGAGAAGGAATGATATTGCACAGGAGTGTGTTCTTGTAGCTCATTTGGAAGAGCAGAGTGCTTGCAACATCAAGGTGATGGGTTCAATTCCCAGTCAACATGCATGCATGCTGATTACCTGCATACCTTAAATGTGAGTTGCTTGAGTCAAAACATCTGCCAGATGTATAAATGTTTAAACTGCTGATGAAGTGTATTTTTGTATCTATACCACACTGAACACGTTTATCAAGAATGAATAAATTAATTAAAGACAATGAGTAAAGAAAGTTTGAGAGAACTGCTCTTGAAATACAGATCACAATTAAAGTCTGGCCTTGTGTTGACACATGGCGATACTTAAGCTGCATTGAGAAAAGAGCATCAAGCTGCTGCTTTAAAACTGCTGCCCTGTTCAGTAATTGTCTCAGTTGCCAGGGGAGACGACATGAATAAAATATTGAATGACTGAAAAGGTGCAAATTGGCGAAAAGTTTTTCGTCCTGATTAAAGAGATTGTGTAAAATAATATTTTATTTCAGTCAATAGCTCTGGTCCAAATCCTAGTGAACTGCCTTGCTGTCCTCATACTGCAGACAGCAGCCTTCTAAGGCAGCACCCTAACTGCCATGCAACCTTATAAGTGACGCAGAACAAACTCTATGTTGGCAGGAACTCACACAGGCATTCACCACACAGTAAATGTGACACACACAATAGTTTTCTCTGTAATTGCTTTCAGTGGTTTGATGTTAGCATGTCGCTGTGCCAACAATGCAATGCTGTAATAAGCATAAAGTATAGCACAGCTATGACTTTATAAAATACAGCCTAGGTAGGCAACTCCCTGTGAGATTTGAATAGCACTAATATCTATTTTCTGTTTGTTTTCTGTCTCTAGGGGATGTGATCGTCTACATCAATGACGTTTGTGTCCTGGGCACCACCCACGCTGATGTCGTGAAGCTTTTTCAGTCAGTGTCGATTGGTCAGAGTGTAACCCTCGTCCTGTGCAGGGGTTACCCTCTTCCGTATGACCCGGAGGATGCTGCCAGCACCCTACTTCCTCCGCTTGGTCTCATTGAACGCCCTCTACTGGTCAACGGACGGAATAGCTACGACAGCTACATGGAGTACATCTCCCGCACTGCACGCTTCATAGACCCCCTCCAGACCTCCCTGGGGCCTCCTCACCCTGGAGACACCCACTTGGATACAGGTCCACTGGAGGATAGCGTCTCCATGGCATCGTCAGGAGCAACCGGAGGAGAGTTGTTGACGGTTACCATGGTGAAGGGAGCAGATGGATTCGGGTTCACCATTGCAGACAGTAGTGGAGGCCAGCGGGTGAAGCAGATTCTGGAGGCGCAGGGATGCCCAGGGCTGTGCGAGGGTGATCTGATTGTGGAGATTAACCAGCAACCCGCGCTAATGCTCTCGCATACACAGGTGGTGGAGCTGCTGAAAGAGTGTCCGGTCGGAACAGAGGCTACGCTAGTCGTACAGAGAGGTGGGACAGGTAAGGAGCCTCATGTTTGTAGTGATGTGGGTGTGTCTCAGGTTTCCCCACAAAACCCTTTTAACAGAGGCATTTGAATGCTATCATAGATAAACCGGTCAAATGGTCTTTTTGAACGGACAGTTTTGGTGTATGTGTGTATGCACACCTCTAGTGGTTGGTGGTTTTTAAGAGTTGGACTATACACTTCGATTTGTTCTGTTGAGGTGAAATCTTTGGTAATCTGTTTTTTGAATTAATAGATATGACAACAAAAGTCTCGCCTTTTATTAACAGAGCCAATGTTGTATGGCACTCTAGAATGCTGAAACAGTTTTGTGTAGTCATGTACAGGAAGAAGAATGTATGATACTACTGTCATACTTCATTGCTGATTAGAAATATATGATGCAAATGTAATGTAGACATACATTTTGCTCTGTTTCCCATTCAAGCAGGTAGGAGCTGTACTTGTATGTCTTGTATGTCTATATATAATAGCTGCTGGTGGGGATTTGCAGGAGTGTAGCTGAGCAAACTGACTTGCCTTAAAGATACTAGAACATATTTTTCTATACTTGTCAGGTGTTAATTGTAAGCCTGATGTCCAGTAAGCATTCAGATATAGTTTCTTATGTACATAATGATTGTTCATGGTTGTTCTACCATGTTCTTGATGTTTAAAATCAATGCCACAGTTCTGTGTCATAGACTCCCAGTGAGACACTGTGTCAGCTGTGAGCTGCTGTCTTCTGTAGACATACTGATGAACACTTGTGTTTTAATGCTGTGTGATCTTTAATTGCTAAAATATTAAAACGCGCCAAGAGTGATATGTAATCTATAGTGATTATTACAGAGATAAACACACCATTGATGCATTTTGCATTAATCTTAATGGGCACGGGAAACGCCACTTCTAGTGAACCCTCCTCTGACGTCAGAATTAAGAGTATTTTAAGTTTTTGTTGTTTTGTAAACAGGCTAGTTGCTGTTGGTAATGTTCCTGTAGCTCATGACTTGTTGACATGTACTTGCAATGTTACTTAAAGTCAGTAGGTTGTCTGTTGAGGTACCATCAGAGTAAAGTTTTAACATATCTTAAACAAACAGTCTACTAATACTAATGACTGCTAGTTACCAAGTAGAGTCAAAGTTGCTTATAGTTAGTAGAATAGTTGACTATTGAAATAAAGTGTTTCCAAATGTACAATATGCAGCAAACTCATATAGATATACTGTAAACAAATGCATTTAGCAGAAATTGCAGCCATTAATAAGAGGAGCTGTATTTCAAACCAGCACTTACTGTTTCACTGTCATCTCTGCTGTTGTGGGTGATAGTCAGTTCAGTAACTCTGATATCAGTGACCTCAGGTGTGAGGTCTTATTACCATAAGATGGAGACATTCAAGTGTGTGAAGTCAGCAACTCAAGAACATTTCCAAAACACATGAAGACATCTTTAAAGCAGTCTCCACTAATGCACCCATTTATAAAGACCTTTGATTGGCCGTCTGGTTCATTGTTCAGCTCCTTCAGATTTGTGGTTTGCTTAAATCGCTGAGTCACTCTAAAAAACAGGCTGTTTCTGTGACCATCACTGTGCAGAAAAGCATTATGGGTAAAATACACTCTGACACATAATTAGCAAATGCAGCAACATGCATCTGTGGGTTTAGTATATTTATAAACAGTATATTTAGGACAAGGACTTGTATGCACATTATACATACACTTATAAAAACGTATTTTTTTCAGATACATTAAACCTTTATATAAAATTGTAATGTATTCTAGGTGTAGAGCACAGCTTGTGAATAGGTGTAGAACACAGCTTATGAATAGGTGTAGAGTACAGTTTATGAATAGGTGTAGAACACAGCTTATGAATAGGTGTAGAGTACAGCTTATAAACGTTCTAATAAAGGGCTTTGAAAGAAAAGATTCCAACGTTGCATTATTAGTACACAAGCACCCCTCCATTATGGGGACATAATGACTTTTATACTGTACAAACTGTATATTCTATCTCCTAACCCTCAACCTACCCCTAAACCCAACACTCACAGAAACCTTTCTGCTTTTTTACATTTAAAAAAATCATTTAGTATGTTTTATAATCAGTTTCCCTCGTGGGGACCGCTGCCTTGTCCTCACAATGTAGGTGTGTGTGACTTTTACCATCCTTGCAGGGACAGAAAAACATGTACACACACACTTTCCAGACTCCAGCACTGTCTCACATATAAATGACTGTTTTCTGGTTCCGCATTTAGCTTTCAGGGGCAGTGAATCAATACTGATTATTTTACACTGCTGTTGATTATCTCTGGTGATAACTTGTTTCTCACCTGAAACTGATTTTAGATTTGCCCCCAATTAATCAAGCGATTGACTTTTCTAAGATCGCTGCAGTTATTTAATGATACAGCCAGCTCTGCAGTTGTTCTCTGCAGTATGCACACAGCACATCCAGGGTGTCAGAGCTTAGCGCACACAGAATTTGAGCTCTAATTGCAGTGAGAAGCACTCAGTGTTAAATTCTGCTTCGGTTTCAGGTGTACGGTTCCAGGCTGAGAGTAATTATAAGTCATTCATCTCAGACAATGAAAAGCAAGCCGCATGCACCTGTTCTGGACTGTAGACAATTCATTTAGTATATTTTAGCATTCAACACAAAAAGCCCTTCAGTGGCCTCAGCTTTCAGTGTTCAGACTGTGTGATGTAACCTGCAGATAAATGAAGAAAGAAAGCAGGAGAATGTATGGAATAAAAAGCAGGAGGAGGACGAGAGTGAATTGAAATGGTTTTGGAGTGCGGTGTGAAGTCTGCAGAGTCTCTGCGGGTCAGAAGTTAATGAGAGAGACTTTCATTCATTCAACTCCTGTGATCAACTGACTGCATTAGAACCTTCATATTATTTTACATATTAAGTTCATATGAACTCTATACATTTAAATGTACATACACAGATAGTTAAGCGACACTGATAGAAACGTGTTCAGCTCGGATTTCCCTCTGCACTCATAGAAAGATAAAGCTGAATTTGCATAAAAAATACTTGAGTTTCTCATTGTCTATTTTCTGTAATGCAGTATTTGTTTGCTTAATACTGTAGTATATACAAAGCAAAATGTCTTTCTAATGTAAAATATTAAACATAATTTACAGGAAATGTCAGTGTGACTGTCATAGTAAAAGGAAAGAGTAAATCTTGGCTATATACTGTGTTTGGGTGCGGATGATGATGAAGCGTTGGTAGCTAATAGCAGTTGATTAAAATTTAAACTTGTCATCCACATAAAAAATACCTCCACACATACCTTGTCATTTTATGTTTAAACAGAGATGGCGATAGAGGGACAAAAGTTACAGATTGTGACTTTAAATTCAACTATCAGATACTTGGCTTTTAATTTAATCTTCATCTCAGAGCTGGTTGATTTGGTTCAGGCTGACCCTCTTTATTGAACAACTTTCTACAGTGCCCGAAAGAAAATAAACAGGTAATAAATTTGGAACCCAGATGATTACAAACGTTGTTGGCCAATAGCTCTGTTTTCAGTTTGAAGGGGGCCTGTGTGGAGCGCAGGGGTCACGCTGATTAATACCAAACTCTCTGAACTGCAGAACGCAGTAAGTTATCAGCCTTCATCTCTTAATATTGATAGGGTGAAGTTTATGCCTCTCCAAAGTGCAGTGTAATGAAACGAGATTGTGTTAAATGGCCTTGTGTGTCTGCAGGTGCACTGACCCATAGCGGGGACGTGTGTTTTGTGTGAGTGTGTGTGGGTAGACGCTGTTGTCCCGCCGACACAGGCGGTCTGCTTGAAGGTCGCTTGCGGTCACTTGAATATGAACATGGTCTGCTGTCCCATACAGAAGCAGTCTGTCCTGTTCTCAGCCTTGTTATATCCAGACTGGCTGAAACACTCAACAGCCTGTAGCATCACGCTAGCACCCAAGTTTAGCATCTGTCTGTTTAAAGTGGCTGTGACTGACATATGGAGGACAGAAAAAGAGTTTCTGTCAAGCTAACTCACAGGGTCAGTTTTATTCAGTTCTGCCTCCATCTGTTTTTTCTGTACTACTTAAGCTGAAATACTCGAAGCTTAAAAGCTTTTTTATTGTGACTAGCTGTTCAGAGCCTTTAGGGTTATTTCCCCAATAATCCAACATGTCTGTTTACCAGCTCGATGTCACACAGTGTTTAGAACAATATTGTATTATTAAGTCAAGGTTAGGTTAGGATTAGGGGTTAGGCTTATGGCAACATCATTTTTAACCAATTAAATTTTAGGTTTACCTTATCAACTTAGTATGACCTAAATGTCAGGTTTGGGGCTCAATAACCTTCTTATCTTTGGCACCCCAAGTTATATGAAGTTATTCATGCAGTTTTCCAGTCACAGATTTAACCCCTTCATTTGTTACATCTGATCCTAATTAAGTAATGATGACTCGCTCAGGCAGAGAGATCTGTATTGCGTGGCAGGTTGGGCAGACATCCCATCGTAACTATAGAGCCGCTTTGAAAGGCCTCTGTACGAATCCAATCAGCAAAGCGATCCAGGAGCGTTTAGACAGCTTATTATACGCCCTAATAAAACTGTCAGTGCTCCAGTGCTGAAAGGATGTGCCACTTTCTAATGTGCCTCAATTTGGCCCCCGTGTCTCACCACTGGACACTGGCCATCCTTTCTAATTGCTCTAGTGCAAATAAGAGTCTCTTTTGTGCACAGCTTGGGTCATTCTCTCTGCCTGTCTGCCTTACTTTGTATTTTTTATGAGAGCGTTTGTCTGTATCCCCAGTGATCATTTTGAATCTTTTCTTTACCTCTGTGTGTAGTTGATTTACTTTACCTGGGCACACCAGCTTCATTCAGTGTGCCAAAATTAGTGATTAAAGCCCTGACGTTGTTCTTCTTGTGTTTGCGTGTATTCCTGTAATTCTTGACCTAGGAGAATTCAGCTAGTTGGGGAGCTGTGATTGGTTAAAGCTAATTATGGGTGTGGTTTGGAGGTGATGTTGTGTCCATCTGAACTCAACACACACATTACAAAAGTCAATGGGCCACAACAAACCTGTAGTGATAGATTTAGGATTTTGAAGAAATAGGAAACCAATATCAAAACAACACAACATGTATTATAAACCCAGGCTTCCTTCACCCAGAGTGCTTGAGTTCAGTCAGACATCTTTAAACTTTGGTGGGGAAACCTAAGACGAAGATAAGCCTTCCTAGTGTGACAGTAGATAGTAGACAGTAGACAGTTTCTAACTGTCTCATTCATATTGTCCAGATGGTCACATGGTTTCGCTGCCAGATCTCTTTGTTCTCGCGCTCTACACGTCTAGCACTTTCACTTGTGAAAATACTCTTGGCTGCTGATTTAAGTGCAGTTTGGCAGGTTCCTCTCGAATGCTAAACGTTGGGTTTGTCTTTGAAGAACTGGTCCAGGACTTTATGGATGACAACACACAGAGCGCCATCTGCCTGATGGGCTTGTTTAGCAAATATCTTACTGTTACCAAATAACTGTTCTCCCTTGAAACTACACTGACAGCCTCGGTTTGACAGACAGTTCTATAGTCAATACTGATTATGACGTCCAAAGGCAAGACACTGGGTTTCAGAAAGAAACAGAATTTACTTAAAATAATTTCCAGTCACTAAATCAAGGAATCACGCAGCGTCAGTCGTTGTTCCACCAATGTCTGTCATCCTGAAAGACGTTTCATTGCCATGGCTTAAGATCCACTGACAGGTGCATAAACTCAGAATTGTAGTCTAGCCATTGTTAGCAGAATGGAATATTAGAATACATAGAATGTGGAATATTAGCAGGAGACATTTGAAGTACATTCAAGTACGTTCTTAATTACATAATTACAGTTTAACTCATAGGGTAATTGCCACACCATTTTGACATTGAGTTTTGCCACAGAAATAAAAAATGATGTCATGCTTTTATCTCTGATTGGACGCTGTGACCTTTCTTAATTGTTTCTGATCTGTTCAGATTTGTGGTGATTGTCAAACCACGCTGCAGTTTTCACATTCGCTGTGGACAGAAAGCGAATTGCTTGTCGCATTTCGTCTGATTTGGCCACGGTTGTAAATTTTCACAAACTAACGCCTCACAACTAGATGAAAGTATGCAAACCCACATATCCACACAAAATATCAGTTTTGGTTTCTGTTGCCCATAGCAAAAATGATATTTTTTTTGTTGCATTGAATCTAAATGAATGTGTGAATCACATTATGTCAATACTGACTGGAACCCTCAATACTGACTGCATTTAAGGCAGACTGAACGCTGATGTAATAGAGATGTATGAATGCTCAAGGAGACAGATTTGATTCAGCTTTTTACTTCCTGTCTCACTGTTGTCATGGCTACCAGTTAGAGCATCTGTGTATGTAGAGGAGATGTGTTTTTCAATGTGAGACAGAGTGTGTGTTGTAAACGGCTTGCTTTCGTTTCTCACATTATTATCAGTGTATCAGTTCTCGTATTAACTCGCAGCTCAATCCATCTTAAGTGTGTGTAGTAAGAGGGGCAGAAAACAAACGCCTCTCAGCGCCTCATCAAAGAGCTGATTAGCTCCGGCTCTGCTTTTCTTCTCATTAGCTGATGTATTAGCCATGGGCATGAGGCTGTTAGCTTATCAGAGCAAATGGTTCACAGTTTCAGTAGGAGCCTGTGGGAAGTGTCTTTTGACAGGGGATATAAATGAACACACACACTTTGTTTGGCAGATTATTTGGTAAGTGATCATAAGTGTGTGTGAGTTTCTCTAAATGACAGTTCAGTCGACTGGATGTTGGATCTTTACCCGTGAGTCTGAGAGATTAAAGTCAATTTCAGATACACACCACTGCACTGAAGAAGCAGAGAAATGCTTCTGTTTAATCTGAATAATATCTGAGAAACATTCCAAGTTGGAAATTTGCCAAAGTATCTTGAGCAGTTCCTCCTGTATACATCTGAACTGGCTGAGAAGGTCAGTTACCTACTGACAGGTCAAATAAACCACTACTGACTAGTTCTAATAGAGACAGAAGTGTAGAGTTTGTTAAAGGTGATAAACATTTACCAGGTCAAAGGGCCGTTTACCTAAACCAGCCGATCAAAAACAAATTAGTAAAACTTAAAAGGGACCATAATATCCACATACAAGTCAACTTATAATTTTAGTCAATGTTTCTGACACAATAAAGTCATAATGTATATACATTATACATATATATATATATTTGTATATACATTTCTTTCTGGCAGTATATATTGTATATACACTATAAGCAGCTACATTAATCAGACCAGCACAGCAGTCTGACTGCTGCCCGCTGGGTCTGTCTGTATATTATGAATAAATGAAGATTTATGCTCCCCATCTGATCTCTGCTGTTTAATCTTGTTTAGATAATGAAATATGCCTCGCTCATAAAGCGAGCACTAGACAGTGAGCAGATCAGTGATTTGAGCTAAAGTGGACATCTAATGTCTGAGTGCCCACAGCATATTTTAATCATCACGCGCTATAGCCCACACATGAGATGCTAGAAGGACGGAGGGAGATTTCAGTAGGTCTTCAATATGCCTGCATAAAAAACCTCTTCCACCAATGACACAAAAGACAAGCTTGACTATAAATGTGTTCTTTATAACATCAATTATGCTTAATCATTTTCCCAGATTTTTTAGGCTTTCATGGTTTTTTTAACCAGGCATGTATTTTTAGGTTTTTCCATTCAAATGAAAAAGTGTCATTTGCTAAATTAAATCTTGATTTTTGTTCCAAAGATAAAAACAGAAATGCTGGTTTTCTCTCCCTCTCTGGACTCATCACTGCAGAGACTGTTATCACTAAAGTCTTCCTGTGGTTAAACTGATCTCTTTAAAGCCTGTGTTATCTGTACATCTTATTCTGTTATTGAATGACATTAGCGCCTGAAAATCTCCAGGTCGTCATCTCCTCTAAATTAATGAGGTTTGCAGCTGTTCTGTCCCTGACGGTATGAATTGCTCCATTCAGGAATATCAGCTGACCACCAGTCAGTGTACAGTACGTTTACAGTGCAGACAGCTCTTACATCATCAAAGGCCACAGGCCGAGTGAAGCTTGCTGGATTTCCTCTTAATCCTGCTGGATTCTAAACCGTTTTGAAGCTGTTAGCATAATCACCTTAATATGCATCAAGTATTTATGTTGAGAGATTGTGTGAATCTGAGTGTGTTCACCAGTGCAAAACAGAAAGAAAAATGCTTTGATTTTGTTTATAAACCTCTTCATGATCTGATTAAAACTGTTTATAAAGCTGAGAGTTCTGACGTTTGAAGCCGTTAGAAAGTGTTGAGTAAAATCACAGTGACACGGGCTGGAGAAGTTACTGCTTTAACTCTCTGAAACAAGAGCTTTGTTATCCAGTGACCTTTTCTGTTCCCTGTTTGTTCATTTATTGTGACTTATGGTACCATTGACCGCTGGGGTGTAATTTGCTCCCAGCATTTTGGCAAAGCACGTCCTCAGGTAAATATTTCCCTTTTGTCAAGGATGGTTTGATAGTCTTGCATCATGAGATTGTTTTTGCTCGTTGATGAGTCTCTCTATCTCAGCTCTCTCTAAAGCTCCCCTCCTCATCATTGCTTTCTCCGTATTTAAATGAAGCACAATCAGGACACTTGCCCTCCCCTCTCATTTAAAGCAGCTGTACTGCTTTAGCGTCATTGATTTCCTCTATTATAACTGTGGCCTTGCGCACTGAAGCGGCTCTGTTAGACTCTGCCTTCATTATTTGATGACTCATCCAATGGCAACACGCTGTTCTTTGCTTTTAATTCCCCCAGTTTGTATCATTCTGTATGTGCTGCATAGAGGAACTGTAGCTGTGTGTGTGTATGTGTGTGTGTGTGTGTGTGTTTGGACTGCACCATCATAACAAAAATTATAATTGTTGATTACCTCCCTTTGATCTTGTAATCACAATTTAAGTTTATTTTGA
>JAZGTJ010018433.1:0-11450 GCA_036877575.1 Botia almorhae | reverse complement strand
TGGGTTGAGTGGGACCACCAGCATTTCTGTTTTGCCAATGTTGAGTTGGAGGTGATGGTTCTTCATCCAACACGATATGTCCGTCAGGCAGGCTGAGATGCGTTTCTGTTTTGTCACTGCGTCACTGCGTTTCAAGTGATGTCACTGGTAAATCTTTTGCAAGCAAAACTTAAACAACTTGCGGTTGTTTCAGGTCACTATTTCAGGCCTGTGAAATAATTAACTTCTTGTTTGGAATTTGGGCTTCCATCATAATCAGGTTTGTTTGTCCATACGGCATTAGTGGGTCTATGTGTTGAGTTGACATTTGTTTGAACTAAAGCAATGTAGATGAACAGACAAGGCATGCCAACTCCCAGCATGCAGTGCAGCACGGCGTCAATGTGACCCTGTCTGCTTATGAAATGGAATGCTGCTATAGGAGTAGGGGCCACTAGCCATCATTAAAAAGAAACCGATTCTACACTGATAATCTCTCATATCACTTTTTTAATCTCTCATATCACTCTGTCTTTCTCAGATACAAATCTGCCTTGACTGAAGAACTATTTAGCAACTTTATAATCTTATTCTATGTAGGACACCATCAACAGCGTTAAAGCTCGTTTGAGCAAGAGCTTACAGCTCCAGACCATGCTGAGGGCCTTCGAAGCACGTGACCGCAACCTGCAGGAAAGCAACTACGAACGGGTCAACCTGTGGTCCTGTATCAACCTTGTTGTCATGGTGATCGTATCCGGGGTTCAGGTCTACTTGCTACGCAGCCTCTTCGAAGACAAGAGGAAAATACACACGTAGCCTCGCCTACTGCTACTGACTGAAACACACACACACCTCTCTCTCTCTCTGTCCCTTAATATTCTGCTCCATCCTCTGTTATCTCTCATCAAAGTGTCCTTGGACTAATGATAGCTGGAGTCTTTCTTCTCTGCCTGCCTTCCCACTTTTTAAATCTGTCTTGTCTTGTTGTGATGTAGACAATCATTTTCTACTTGAACCAAGCACTGTGGGATCCTTTGACTTACTGATAAAATGAAAGCTTGAAGTTAGTCTATAAGCTGCTGTTATGTGTGAGAGATCAGAGATCTCGTATGTTTTTATTGTTAAAAGTAAAAACAATAAAAATGTTTTTATTGTTAAAAGTATATGATATCAGAGAACTAATAGTTTTGTACGGCACCGTGTTTTATAACTGAAAATCCTCATTGACTTGTTTACTGTATAAAGTGTTGTTACTGAATTTCTCCAGGCACTTGATAAAGATACACTGACATGCAGCATGCTTCATGTTTGGTAACAAAGGATCTAAATATTTTGTGAATAGTGTTTGTGAATAGTAATGTCCAATTAAAATATTGACTGTTATGATTGCATTTTTGTATCTTAACCACACCCTATGCCCATTTTGTTACTGATAAATATAAAGGGAAACACCCTCAATGCACCGAAAATGCTATGACCTTTTTCTTACTAGCTTTCCTTCAATACAGCACACACAGCATGCCAACTTCACACACCCTTTCTTAGAAGCCCTGGTCAGTGCCAGCCTGTCACAGTGGAAGGTACTGGTCACCAGAGTTGAGTTTGGCCCGAGCTGAATGTGGAGTAAGGGAAGAGCTCTTGGCTCCATTAATCACTAGAGGCTTTAGCAACAGAATACTTGACCTAGTAATGACAACAGCAGTAGCTCAATCCTTCAATGACAGCAGGTCTTCTTACAGAAGTCTGGTGGGGGGGCAGCCTGCTAAACCAATGCATGGGCTCTCTGGCTAGAATTTATAGATAGACTGGATTCCTTAGGATGTTGGTGACTGTGACATAGATAAACTTTAATTCAGTTTATGACATTAAGTTAATGTCTGAAAGCTTGTTTTAATGTTAATTGAATTGCTTTAGTGCAGAAACAGCCATTTTTGGGCCGTTTAAAATTGAGGAACAAGATTATCATACTGTTGAAGGTCAGGCTATTTCTGTGTTGTTACTACGACAACCACCTTGCACTGAGAGTGATCGTTTCTGCTTAAATACATACGGAATATTAGCCGCCTGCATAACCTGTATCATTTACAATCTTATGTCTCCATCTACTGGCAACAGATAAAATAACATTTACCAATATGTAGTGTAATAGTAAACTAAGTGAATAGTAAATTAGTTAAAAGTCTGTTCGAAGCGTGTTTTTATGCTAAACTTATTGCTCCATCAATGTGACAGGAGCCCTGCAGATGATTACTCAAAATGTAAGATGGAAAACAATATAATATAACCTAAATTTATAATGTTGCCCAAGATTAAACGTTTTCCTGCGTTCCTTGAAAAGCAAATTTCCGTATTTTTAGCGAAGATTATTTGACAATTTAGCGACGCTTTGATTGTACTTGTCTTTGTTGGAGGACATATGAAAAGGCCAGTAGATGGCGCACTTCCGTTCCACGTTATGCTTTCATAGTCCGTCACTTCCGGGGTATGCCATGGTTTGACAGCAGCGCTGTGAAAGTGAAATTCTTCAAATTTGGTAAAATCCAAACATTAATTCATGCTTTAATACATTACTAATATTTAATTTCTTTATTTTAAAACATATTTGTATTTTCTATGAATAGTTTATTATTGGTACGCTTACAGTATAACTGTTGATTGATGTTCAGCTCTTCATGGACATGTAGCTGTCAGTTGCCCCAACCAAATAAATCAGTCGTCTAGTCTTTTGTTTTCATGTCGGTTTGGTTACAAAATTGGTCTGTGGATTTTTAGAATTCTTCAATTGAATGGGGTGCCCGTAAACGCAGCGTGGGCGGTGTATGTTTATTGACAGATTTATCATTTGATGGCCTTTGCATCTGTTTATTGACAGATTTATCATTTGATGGGCTTTGCATATGTTTGCATTCATTTTCTGGTGGGTTATGTATGTCTGTTTTGACAGGCGATGGGGGCAGACAGTGATCCGGGAGCTCCGGCGCCCGTCCCATGGCGCAAAGTGCTGTATGAGCGGCAGCCTTTCCCGGACAATTACGTGGACCGCCGTTTCCTTGAAGAGCTGCGGCGCAACATCCGAGTGCGTCAGTACCGTTACTGGGCGGTGGTGCGGGAGACGGTGCTGATCGCACAGCAGGTGTCCTGCGTGGCAATCTTTCTCATATTGTGGTCGTATATGGAACAAGGACACCTGGTGCCATCCACGGTGTTGTGGGTTAGTTTGGGTTGTGCGCTGCTGGGCTACGGACTCTACGAGATCCTGGGAGGAGCAAGCAATCCGGAGCGCACTCGTTTGTCAGACCTGCAGAGCGCCACTATCTTCCTGGCGTTTACCTTCGGGTTCTCCCCTGTTTTAAAGACACTGACTGAGTCGGTTAGTACAGATACTGTTTACGCCATGTCGGCTGCTATGCTTTTGGCTCATTTGGTGTCCTTTCCTTACGCCAAACCTAGTCCGCCAGGCAGCCTTTCCCTCAATGCGGCACTTTTTGGATCGGTGTGCCTGGCGTCCAGGTTGCCAGGTGCCCTGCATACTTTCACAATGCTGACCTGTGCTCTCCTGGTATTTGCACTTTGGCCCTGCCTGCTGCATCGCATAAGAGAGAAGGCGAAGTGGAGCTTTCCGTGGGCAGCAGGGCTGGTGTGCTTGGGTGGAGTGGGAGGTCTGGGGAGTCTATGGCCCGAGGGGGCGGTGCTTCTCTCTCTGGCCCTGTTAATATTAACTTTACTTTGTCCGCTGTTACTTGTACACCTGCAAAGGCATAAGGACAATATCCATGGTCCTTGGGATGAGGCAGAGATCATAGAAGACCTCTCTCACTTCCTGAATTGAAATTTTAAGGTAGTTTTCATTTCAAATGTTGATATTTAAGGAATCATGAAGAGGGCTACATTTAAAACTCTTTTGCACTTAAAGCTCAGGGGACAAAGAAGAACTATGTGCCAGAGATCTTAGTCGGCCAAATTAGGGCTGTTTGCAAAACTATTACATGGGGGAATTTTATCTGTCCAGAACAAATTTTACTTAAATATCGAAGGAAAATGTTAATAATATAAAAACAGTCATATTTTGCATAAATAAGGCTAGGCCAAATTTAAAAACAAGACAACTGTGATGGCAATTAATGGCAATTAAAATTAATTTTTCTCTCATTTACATTTATGCATTTGGCAGATGCTTTTAACCAAAGTATCTTATGGCACATTTAAGCTACACCTTTTTATCAGTGTGTGCGTTCCCAGGAAATTGAACCCTTGACTTTTGCACTGCTAATGCAATGCTCTGCCAATTGAGCTACAGGAACATGTTTTCTTATTTCTAGAATTTAGTCGTTATATAATTGTCATTATTCCTATTTGTGTATTTGAATTTTTTAATCGATTTTCATTACTGTTACAGATCACTGTATTTTTGCCACTATTTTTTCATTACAGTAATTCTTAATTGTCATATATATCATAATTATTATCATAATTCTCAAAATAATATTATGAGTTTAAAACTCACTTTGTTTTATATATGTTGTTTTGGGGTAAAGCACAGTATGACCTGGACATTTTGTCATGTTTTAAGAAACTTGCCACAGCAGTATTTATATAAATGTGGGTATTTTCCTGAATTGCTTGAACGAAATGTTTAAATATTTTTAATACAATTATTAATGCTTACTGTTCAAATAAATGTTTTTAACTATTCCTGTGGTTGCTTTTCAGTAGTCTATTTGGGAAGAAATTATAATATTCTTAAAAGCCCATTCTATAAAGATTTTTTTTTAAATAGATGTTTTATCAAACTATGTATGTTGCCCACAAGATGGCAGTCATATATCAGTGTAGGGATTTCTTTAGCAATAGGTATTGATACATGCGGATAGCGCAGCCTATGTTTCTGCCTGTCTTCAGTCAACAGTCTATAACATGCTTCTGCTAGCTTTTCTTTAATGTTATTAATTACTATAGTAGAATAAGCATTTTACAGTTTATGTTAAACATTACAATAAGGCATTATGAAATTAGATGCAAAAAATATGGGAACTTATTGTGAATCATACAGCTCTAGACATGAAGGCTAGTTGATCCTTATTAATAAAGATAACATGATTCATACATACGTCACCACACTGCAAGGGTGTTAATGATGGTACCTCAACATTCACATAGCACAAATAGTGTGTTACGCAGCGATTGTTTAAATTAACTTCAGATATGAACAAAAGTAATATCTATTATTATTTATTTCAGGAAAATGTATTATTTATTTATCAAGCTCACACAGTATTTAAGAAATTCTTTTTATTTAAGCCTGTTAAATGTGTGATTAAAACTCACTCAAAACGCGCTCATTGCAAAACCCCAACAAACATAAACATATGTACAGAATGGGAACAAATCTTTCCAGCGTTACAGAATAATGTTTCATTTTGCCTTCTGCCAGCAAAAACTATTAATCAAAAAAGACCACTTGGCTACCTGGAGATAAAATAGTGTGTGTGCATAAAATATTTAATACTTTATAAAGGCAGTTTAACGACAATTCAAAGATAATGTAGTTGGTGATTTTTCTCATGCAGGTGGGCTTAATGACATCGTGTGGGTCTCAGTGTGTCTGTTGGGTGGGCACTGCTGGAGGTTGTCTCCTGCAACACATTAAACATAACCCGAACTTTCAGAACAGACTCCCAAAGGTCAGCCATCACACTTCTGACAATTCAGCTAATGGAAATAACAATCTGTCATAAACTCTACTTCGGATAGCTACATGTGTTTACAATTGCCTGTTTTCGTGAAAATAAAAGCTGAAATGAATGCAACTGGCAAGATTAAATCTACAGAACACAAAAGAACACAAAGATAGGTCACAAATTAATACCAAACCGTTCTGATTAGTGGTGAAAGAAATTGAAATAAAATTAATGTGTGGATGAAATATCTATATTTCCTTGTAATTATACATTGCTCAACATCCATTTTTTGTAGTTTTTTGTCACTTAGAGGTTGTTTATTCTTGAGATTCTTTGAGTTTTGAAAACCATGATTATATAGCAAGCATTAGACGGCTCATATTTTAGCCTATTTATAATATACTGTATATTATAGTATAGGTAAATTCCACTAGTCCCTAAAAATTATTTATAATTACCGTGCAACAACAGTCACCAAACAGAACTGCAGTACTGTTTTCGAACAGGTTTCCCAAACATTCCCCCATCCTCTATTGGTCAGACAAACAGGTAGCCCTAATGTTTTGTTAG
Source organism: Botia almorhae (assembly GCA_036877575.1). Taxonomy (NCBI): domain Eukaryota; kingdom Metazoa; phylum Chordata; class Actinopteri; order Cypriniformes; family Botiidae; genus Botia; species Botia almorhae. The sequence goes on along the minus strand of JAZGTJ010018433.1, from coordinate 5,220 downwards.
CACCATAGGGCCACAATGTTTACCCTTTTACGCCCCAAATATTTGATTTTTAAAAGCTGACCGTGTTACAATGACAGGCTGAGTTGTCAGTACCTCTGGGAGCGATCAAGTGTGTGTGTGTGTGTGTGTGCATGCGTGTGTGTTGGAATATGTGTAGGGGGAATATGAGTCCTGCATTCCTGCAGAGCTGGTCCTGGAAAGATCCCTGTGGAGATGCAGGAATCTCACTCTCTAATGGAGCTGGCAGAGGGAGCAGCTCTCTGGGATGGGAATGAGAAGAGAGTGGCTTTTATTTTCCCTGTGCTGCGGCGAGCGCAGGACTGCGGTTTCACAGAAAGAAAGAAAGAGGACGGAGACGATGGAAAGAAAAGCATAACTCTGCTTAAAGAACCATACTAGATCTTTCAGCCTGGAAATACCAGCGGTTTACTGGAACAAAGAAAGAAATAAAGAAGTTAAATGTACAAGAACGCGCAAAAAAGATCTGTTGTGTAATTGCATGAGAAGCAAGAGAGGAGAATTTCTTAAAGAAATGACGAGGGTGTCTCCAACACATCAGAAATGCTGCTTACAATGTGTGGGCATCTCACTAGCTTCTGTAACCACTAAAGCTGATGCTGGTCAGGGTCATGCTGAACGTAACAGCACAACTGTGAAAAGGTTCGAATGAGTTCTGCAAAAACTGCAGAAGAAAACAGGGGGTATGGGGGTGGAAGGAAGGAGAGTGGGGATGAGTGAATGTGAGAGGAAATGTGCAAAAGTAAGTGGGAGAACTAAAGGGGTGATAGAGAGAGAGAGTGACAGGAAGACAGAGAGCGAGAGAAATAGGGAGAAAATGGGTGGAGGTCCAAACAGACCCAAGCACAAAGGAAATGAGGCAGAAAAGAAATGAAAAATGGGCCAAGAATCGAAGGTAAGGAATAAAAAAAGACAGAGATCAAAAAGGAGACAAGTGAGAAGCTCGCTGAAAGAAACCACCACCACCAGAATGGTGAGAGAGGAAACAATAGAGCCAGTTTGTTCAAGTTAAAATGAGAGTTTGAACAGTAAATTGAATGTAACTCTAGTTCGGGGCTTCTGGTGTGGTTAATTCTTGCTCTTGTGAAATAAGAAACATGCCAGAAATCCACAAAACATAACAGTACAACAACTGTATGACACATGAGAAGGCATCGTGTACTGTCTCTGGTGATTTGACATTGACATATGGAAAGCTACAGTAAAAAGAGTAAGAGACCATCTGTATTGAAAATTAAATATGAAAAACACACTTTACAAAGAGGACCTCCACCCATCTCAAGCGAGTCTCATGAAGAAACGTCTGGGTCATAAATTTTATTTTGCAAAAAGTATATTTTGCCTAAAGGAAGTGAAGTCTATTTTTAAGACCATTAACATTTTGTTCTAACTAGGAATGCAACAAGTTCAGAGCGTAGGCAATTAATCTGTCAACGCTTGACGTGAAACTGTTGCGCAATGTAACACAATCACAGCGAATGAATGATATTTGATGTTTTATGTAGTTATGAGGAGCAGCATTTTGGACCAATGAGAGATCACAGTGGGAGGGGCTACCCAGTGAGGCGCTGCAGAAATAGAAACCAAGTAATTGCAAAAAGCGTTTACGTTTTTAAATCTATAATAGAAAAAAATTAATAATACAAAAAAATTTTTGTTATTTAAAGCAGCCAATAATAAAATATTTTTAGATCGCCCCCTTTCTCTGCACTTTTATTTAAATGTGTTTGTGGGTATGATTACAAAAAGCACTCAAAGGTAAATGTGTTCGCGTGTGTGTGTATGAGTGTGTACATCTGTTGAAGCCAAAGTGCTTCCTTTTCTTTACATTGAGAACCAGATGTTTATGGTGTGTGTAGACATAAGGTCTGTGATGTCTGAGATCTAGTGCTGGAGTTTTGGGACCAGTGAGCACGTGGTTTCATCTATCATGCATGTTAAGGTAGGTATGCCTATAATTCACAAGGACTTTGGGTCTCGGAGTGCACTGCCTTGAGATTATCCTAAATACAGATCCAAGAACAAGCCTTACTCTCAGGATATCAAGGGCCCTATTAGTTGTGTTTGGTAGGCACATAAATCCCAACATTTGGAAAGTATAACAGAACTGAGCTTAAATTTTTCACTGAACATGTCTGTAGTGCTCTTGACTCTCGTGTTGCTTTTAAGTCACAAGTTTAATGGTATCGATTAATAAGATATTGCAGTAAATTGTAAATATAAGTATTATATATATATTATATATTATAAATATAAAATATAAATTGTAAATATAACTTCAAGTAAATTGTTACTTGAAGTTATAAATGTAGAATGTCGACTGTACAATTAGGTCCGTACACATTTTGTGTAATTGTAAATAAAATTGTACATGATCAATCTTGTGCAAACGAGCCACATTAAGTGCACACATAATAAATTACTGATTTTCAGTTAAATCAGGTTTAAAACAGCACTTAAACCTTTCTGTGTTTGTCTAAGAACATTTATAATTATGACATGCGTCTGTTTTATTTAGACCAAAATTGTTTGATCACATCTTATTGCAGTTATCATTTCCTAACATGTTCTGTAAGCAGGAAGTTCCCTGGAGAATTTTAAGACAGCAGTAGATTTTGTGGTCACACATGCTTTGCAACAACATGGATTCATGGAACGCGGCAAACACAGAGAAAGTGAAAACCAATTTTCTCAAGCTTGGAGCCATAAAAAATGTGTTTCAAATATACGGTTAAGTTACAGGGCACTGAGTTCATTTCAATATTCTGCCTATTCCAGCGCTGACACACTGGATTCCACTTCTATAACCACTTGATTGGTCAGTTGATTAATTCAGAGTATATTCAGCTGTGTTGTTGATAGATGGAACACATATGTGAAATTTCCTTTCATGCAGAACATAAACATTAGTTTGATGATTCATGTCATGGTATTAGTGCCAGTGCCAAAATTCAGTTTGCTAAAATGAACAAAGACCAAGAAATAGATCAAGGTCTACAGCAGCTAGTATAACTGAGGGGCTTCTAGGTCTGTTTGAAGGTTGTGGACTTTGGATGGTTTACCTGGGAACACTGGGAGGAATTCGTTTGGGGCGGCTGGTAACACTGGTGCTGTCTGTGCTGTTGGTAAGGGGTGGGGTGGAGGTTTCTGAGTGAATTGGTGGAGGAGGAGCAGCTGGAGCAGGATGCTTCTTAGGGACACTATAACCCAGAGGAGACCTTAGAGATGGAGGAGAGAGAGAAAGGAAGTAGGGAATGATGTAGGGTTTGCTGTTTGGGTTGACCACAAAAAATGGGTTGGATTATGGGTAACTCCAATGTTGGCTTCTCAATGAAATTGAATATTAATCCAAAATTGTTATCAGGGTTTTCTAAAGAATTTGTATCACCTTGGAGTCTTTGTAATTACTGGATAAAGATTTGTCCAATTATTCTGAGAATGATTCGCTAATTAATCATTCAGGTTGATGTGTAAACCAGATTCATTGCAAAGATTCAGAAAGAACAATTCATGGCTTGCAAGAACGTTTTACTCCAAACAAGAGCAATATTTACTCTATGATGTATTATAGAACTAAGCATAATTATAATTTTTTTTATTGCCTACATCATACATGCCTTTAAAATGTTATTCATTTCCATAACCTTGCTGGGCCTGGAAAACAAAATGGCCGAATATTTCAAGGTTTTAAAAGACAATCAGAACCCTTGTGATTTGGTGAATGTATGTGTCATCAGCTCATCTTTAATTATCTAAACACTGATAAGTTGACTGAGGTCAAAATCAGCTCAAAGTAAAGCTCGGTATGGCTGGATGAGGTGGAGTACTGATGGAGACACTGAACAGTAAGTGGTAAGCTGAGATTCAGTACTTGCGGTGCAGCGTGGAGCTGCCATGCAACCAGGAGTTATCTACGGGTGGCGGCAAAGGGGTGGAGATGGTGGAGGTGGAGATGTCAGTGATGATGTTTAGCGCCTCCTTCAGGGCGGCGTGGGTACGCAGCACCTCTTCTCGACGAAGGGCCTGTTCAGGAGACTCATCCATCAGAGAGTACTGATCTCCTGAAGAGTACAGCTGAGCTAGCAACTCAGAGTGGATAAACTCTTTCACCTATGGAAGAAGGAGAGGAAGAATCTAGAAACAGAGATATGGAGTTTATAGAGGACACTACAGATAAACAATAGTAATTGTTTTCCACTTTTTGACAGCTATGTATTAAAAGCAGGGTAGACGATTTCCAGGAACAGGAATTTTTTGTTATGCTGGTTGAAAGTCTCTTTACATCCTGATAGCAATCACTGAGTGGTCTAAATATACATATATATAAATGTATCTCTTGAGGAAGGCACAGGAGAATAAAATGTCTGTGCAATCATTGCATTCGGTCTGAATGCAATGATTGGATGTCCTATTTGCCTATCAAACTCTTTGTCAGCACTCTGCTTGTGCAGACAATCTTTCATTATCAGCGTGTTTATGGAGGAGGGTGGGATCTTATGCTTTCAAAGCAAGCTTGCTATTGCTAGTCTTTCTGAAATTGCTAACCCTGCTTTTAAAGTAACATAGACTGCGATAGAATTCAGTTATATGAGTGGCCTGCATAAGAATGGCGCTTCCTCATGGTGGCTGCCATAACCAGCTAAAACGCTAATGCTCCCACTAACTCCCATATAAACACTTTCAGTTGCAGTTATCATGGGTGACGAATAAGCCTGTGAACAAGTTATTTCTACGGTGCCATCAGTAACTATAATATTTAGCTTATGAAGCTATTTTTATAATGCAGTATTTATGCTAAAGCCAATGACATATCTGCCGAAGCCGCATTAAAAAATGCATAATGTATAACATTAGAAGCTCAAATAAACCAAAAAGTTCAAGAGTAAAGTTAGTTATACTAAAAACTAAATTAACAACTTTGCATGACATAAAAACATTGTTAAGTTCAATAAATATTTCAGAATTTAGTAACGTTTTACCAACAACATATCTGCACAAGACTGTATCACATTAACATTTCATTTGCTTCTTGCGTAAACGTTTGAAATAAACCCAATCACATAAAAAATACTAATTTGTTGTAACAATTTGAGTGCAGTATTTGCAGAAGTATAAAAGTATACATTTACATAGTGAAGCTCATGGCAATAATTGAAACAATGCAATGTTACAAATATAATGTTATGTAATGTGTTATAATTA
>JAZGTJ010018432.1:0-11450 GCA_036877575.1 Botia almorhae | reverse complement strand
GATCAGCCGTGTTAAGTGAAAGGTGTATCACACCTCCTGCTGAGCTGCTCTGGGGTCAGTGTGTCTGGTAAGGTCTTGTTAAGGGCAGCCTGATCACAGCTGATATGTAACCGTACCTGCTGGTAAAGCGCTGGCTGCATCTAGTGTTGATACACTGAGGCAGAGTGTCCTGTAGACTGTGCTCAATTACAGTAAAAGACAAAGGCTCCTGGTGCACGTCACAGCTCGGGTTTCTGTACAAACGTGCACAGAGACACGGTTAGGAAAACAACATAGTGCTTATTATCAAAGCAATTGTATTTACTAAAGATCTGGCAGTAATTTGCTATTCTGTTGATCTATGACATAAAATGTTAAAGATTATTATTATACCGTATACCATTATATATTATACCATTGATTGCCGTATGCGGTAACCAAAAGGGGTGTGATTTGAATTCTGGGCACAAATGTAAACTAGACTTTGTATAGACAAATGCCAAATATGGCTTTGTATAAACAGTAAACATCTGTAAATAACTCAATTAGGTTTTAAAAGCTCCTTGAACAGTAGCTTTAAAATGTTTGGGCGTAGTCACAACGAACTGTCATTCTATAAAAAAATCTGAAAAGCTGCTTTGTGTAAATTCTACTTTTGTGTTCCGCAGAAAAATAAATAAAAATCACATTGATTTTGAGCAACATGAGGGTGAGTAAATAAGAACAGAATTGTGCATTTTTTGGGTGAACTTTTCCTTTAATTGTAATAATATTTAAGATTCCTTTTTCACTAAAATGAACAGATGGCTTAGTGACAGTAAGATAAATGGCTGGGGATCTCTCAGATGAGAATGATATGACAAACCTGAGTGCGTCTAAATGCCTGTTGAGGAACAATTCTGAGCTGAACGGCTAATTGAGGACACAGGTGGCTGGATTTCTATTCATTGCGACGCGCAAAAACTTGATGAAGTGACAGACACAAGTATGTGTGTGTGACTAAGTGTGATTCATTCCAGTGCATGCTGATGAGAATCTGGACTCCATCATAAGCCTGTGACTCACTTCCAAAGGTTTTTTTTAATTAAATATTGATGTTATATTTAAGTTCTCCAAACACAAAGGGGCAACCTTTGCTTCCTACATGCTGTAACAGAATTTAAAATGGGTTTTAGAACTACCGCAGTGCTTTACCTGTTCTCTGCATTGGTGAGGTTTCCAGTACACTCATTGACCTCTAGGGGGCACTCACAGGGGCATTCGCATTCATTCTGCTCCATTCTGAGGAAAAAACTATTTTCAATTAAACTAGCCAATATTCACATTAATGACATGCATGATATTTGCTATTACTTGCATTAAACAACCTAGGAATAGAAATTAGAGAAATTATGTATTGGTAGGCACATTATTTATTTGAACTGCAGGCTGTCCACCGTTTTGGTCAGTAAAACCACCATGACCAAAATTGTTTATCTTCTGAGATACCAAGTATCCTTTCAAAATGAATATTAAAATAATTATTATTATTATTTTTACATATAAGACTAAAGTACAGTGATATTTTAAATTGTATACTTAAAATGTACTTTAAAAATTACATATTTATATTCCATCTGAAGTTTCATCATGAAGCCCTTTATCTTAATATGAGACCATCTAGTACAATATCTAAATAACATTGTTGGTAGGGTTAAACTGTACCTGTGGCAGTTAAGACAGAGACGATCCACAGTACTGCAAGCACAAAAAGCCAGCGAATCACAGGTCTCATTGACGATACCAGCAAACGCATTGGTTCCTGGGATACGAATGAGGCGGTACTTTGAGCAGTGACTGCCATGCACCAGGTTTGTCAGATCACCCTTAAAAATAACAAGACCAAACAAAAGTCATCAAAAACAATCGTACAGCATTTAGTTCCTGTTAAAAAAATCAAAAAAGCCTTTTTGCTAAGTATACTTAGTATATAAAGTATAAGTATAGTATAAGCATATAAACTATGTATAAATATACTTAATAAATATTTGTTATCCTTTAGCACAACCGGTGTTATTGTGATTTGGTGGTGAATATTAATTCTATATTAAATGTATATATAAATCTGTTAAAATTAACAGGTTTAATTAAGTATATGTGGAATTACTGACTGCTTCAGCCTCCACTAGATGTATTAAAATAACCTCCACCAGGTGGCGTTCTAATATAATTAATCCATAAAGCAGACTAACTTTAGCGTGGCACATAGATCAGTTTTACAGAGCAATGGGACTACAGACAACCATACAGTGGGCTTATATAAAGTAACTTGTAATTCGGCTTCACTGACCACAATGCTGGTATTAAACTTGTAGAAACGCTGCACAGTACGATCACTGAAACTGTTACACAGGTTTTTCTTTACAAAGTTGGGGTGGTTGAGAATGTCATTGGCCACTAGGGGCTCCTAAAGTCAAACAAAACAGAAGAAAAACAAGGTAATATCAAACTCAATAACATTGCTTCCTTCCGCAGTTTCCTAAACAGTCTTAGAATGGAACAGAATTTTACTACAGAACAGATGGAGGTAAGTTTGACCTGAGATCCAGGGTTCCTTACCTTGTGGGTAATATGCTGTTGTTCTGCTGGAGCATGGCCCTTCGGATCAATCAGTGTGGGATGAGCCACAAGATACCCTCTGTCCTCCATGATAAAACAACTTCATACAGAGAGAGAGACAGAGAGAGAGAGAGAAAAGAGAGAGACAAAAACAAACAGGATCAACTAGCATTCAGAGACAGACTTGATCATTATGGAAATTCTACGTTTTAGAATCAGTTTCAGGAGATCAGTGTACAAGTGGTTGGTGCTACACAAAGGTGTAAACAGTGCCCAGTCATCTAAACCACATTTAGTGGAGGTTAAAAATGCACGTGGGTACACCTTACTTGTAATAAACGCTATTCGCATAATCGCTAACACTTGAGTATGGGGACCGGTTCTCACTTTGAACAAAAATCAGAGACGCTTCTCTCAAAATCTCATCAGTTGCATGTCACTACCAGCGATGGCCACCTCAAATGCCTCTTAATACCAGGTGTAAACAAGACCTTAGAGGGTAAAGGTGGAGGAAAACAGTAGGTAAAGATCGTTTCCTGTCTGTTCACAGGGTACCAGCTGCAGTTCAGAACAGATCACATTATTGTGATGGCAGTGGCACACTGGGGCATTCCACCTCACTAATCCCCTTAATGACCATAGAACTGAAATCTCAAAGAACTCTGAGGCCTCCACAGCACAGACTGATAAAGAGACAGAGAAAGGGTGAAGAGGGACAAAGAGAGGGAGAATAAGGGCTAGAAACAGAGTTAAAATAAGAAAAAGGGGTAAAGAAAAGAGAACTGAGGCAAAAAAAGCAAAGGGGGGGAATAGGGCCGCTGGCACCTATCATAACAGGATGTATTTGGAATGCAGCTCTAATCAGTTTATCTGTGTCTTTCCGTCATTCCTCAAACTCTTCTTACTCTGTTTATTTCCTGGCCTCATGTGTGTGCTACAAACATGATGCCTCAGATCATGTGGCTAACTGAGGTGTGCTACTACTTTCCTGCACAACACCCGGAACAATGACCTGGAACACCCCGCAACAACATAAACACTCAGAAACTGCAAAGTACAGTGGAACCATCCACCTTAGCAACACCTTAGCAACCTCCCAAAACACCCTAGCATTGCTGCGTTGACTTTTGCATGGTCAAGCAACACTTACATTTTTCTCCAAAATTTTAAAGATAACGATGGGTTTTTTCCAGTCTTATGCTGCTCTCTTATCTCCACTCTTTATTTCTGCCCCTCCCTCAGTGTTTCTTGATCCCCACCTCAGATCCTTCTCAGTCTATCTCTTTTTATTCTGAAAGAGAGGGCTTAGAGGCATGCAGAGAAGACTAAGTGAATGCCTCTTTTCCAACAGAAGCAAATCTGATTAGTTTCATTTGAAAGAGCTTTAAAGGGCCTCTGTGGGGCATCGACAGCTTCAGGCACTACACTGGACACCACAGTCATGGCACTGGGGTCTTGGCATACTCTAGAGGGTTTTTGAAGAGACAAACAAAGATGGGCAGGGGGTTTGAGGTGGGGTTAGATTTGGGGATAAAGGGTAGGGTGGCCTTACCGGATTTTGTTGCCCTTGTCTTGGTTGCAGATGGGCAAAAGATCCAAGAGAACTTTGTAGAAGTAGCGCAGAGTGAAGTCAATACCCATAACTGCTACTGTGGAACCGGAGGCAATTTGGGAACTGAAAAGAGGCAGTTAAAGATAAATACACAAAGAGTGAGAAGATCTACAGAAAGACGGGTCAGACCAATGAAGCTTTAGATATACAGTATATACTTTAAATTAGATCCCATTTCACATTTCCTGCTCAAAGAAATGATTCATGACAAAAATGATTCATGAAAATTGTGTCATGCTTCACTAATAAACACAGATTAAATCAGTGAGGTAACAGAATAAACTATTTTTATATAAATCAATCTTGAATTTCGGATACAAATGCAGACAAGATGCAAATTCTGGATGAGGAAAAGATCATCACTGATCAATGACTTTAATTTTGGCTTCAGAAAGATATCTTCCTGTAGCTCATTTGGTAGAGCATTGCAATAGCAGCACAAATGTTGTGGGTTCGATTCCCAGGGAACACAAGTACTGGCAAAATTGAATAAACTTGAATGCAATGCAAGTCACTTTGAATAACAGAATCTGCCAAATACATAAATGTAAATGTATTATGGTGCTTTTTTGGAGCTTGACAGAGGTGATCACTATAGACTGTCACTGTAAAGAACTGCTTAAATGGATCTTACAAATTCCTACTTTTGGGTTTTTTTGCAGAAAAAAAATTAGCATACAAGTTTGGAACAACAAGGAGGTAAATACTGACAGGATTTTCAATTTTGGGAGAACTATTCCTTTAAAGGAATACTGATTGGAGACATGTGGAAAAGGAAAACACGTTTTATCTACGCCAGACATTCTGGAATGCTTCCAGTTCCAAAGAGTGTCGTCATATCTTTAAACATACATTGTACAAAACACAAACCTCATACAGTGATAAGATAGTTATTCCTCATCTGTAACAGATTAATCTGTAACAGGGATTGTTAAGGACTATATGTACTACACGCTTTAGCTAGACTGTTTCTAAGCAAACAAACATAGAAACAAAATGAATGCCCATATATAGCAATTCAAACAGGTTTCCCTAAAGGGAAATTTAACTCTTAAACCACTAACCTAGAGGCATGGATGGTGTGACTAATAGTGACCACATAGCCAGCCCCACCCACATCCAGGTATGGTCCAGTAAAAGTGATGAGACCAGGATTGGCGACAGCGTGGAGGTACCTTAACAAGCAGAAGATCAATGGTTATGACACCACGCTTCATACAAAGCTTGGGAGGTTATTGTTTATAATCTTTAGGTTTTGCTCAAATCAAATTCTAAACACTTTATGTAATGACTCAATTTTCAACCTTATTTCATTTCAAGTGCTTCAACGGCTGCGTCCAAAACACAAAGAACCATCTCAGGAATCTAACAGTTTGCTTAGCTTAGTCAACAGACTGATGGATCTGTTCATCACCATCCAACTAGAAGTTTGAAGACCACCGTCCTGAGGCTCAAATCTTACCATTGCCTCCTGGTGGGGTCGAAGGCTTTGTCCATGAGTGAACCGGGGTAAATCCGCAGCACCCCATTGGGCGTTGCTATGTAACGCCGAACAATGTAGCAGTTCAGGCTGCTCATCTCCATAAGACTCATCCATTCATCTGTCACATGACTGGTGGCCATCACCTCGTTCCTCACAGAAGACTGGAAGACCAAAGGAGGGGGTGATAAAGAACTCTGCTGAGAAATGTAAAGCCTGGTACACTGTACTCCCTACAGTTATTTATTTATCCTAAAGAAAGAGCCGAATTAAAGAGGGGAGGCACACCGCCAACAGGCTGAAGTAATTGCGCCCGAAAAACAAACTCTGCGACCGCTGACTGTGAAAGATATTGCCGAGCTTATTCATGCAAAGGTCCTGGTTGACCAGGAGACACGTGTTGTCACTGAGATGGGTGATAATTGTGTGTGTGTGTGTGTGTACCTTCAGGCCTGGGTTGGCTATGAGACGGGTGTTGTCACTCAGATAAGCGGTGTAGTGCTCCACCATGCGCTTGGTCTCCGGCTGACTCAGGTGCTCATATGGAGAAGAAAAACTACCAGCAGACAACATCACTGTGGGACTCTCTGAGAACAGGAGAGAGATGAATCAGTTCTGCTTTTTAATTACACAAGCGCCCAACAATTATTAATCATTCCCCTTTTATAAACAGGACTGTTGTGAAACTAGAACTTATATCTGAGCTTACCGACCGTCGCGAGCTGTTTAAAGTGGAGGCAGGAGCTGGGCTGTCCCAGCAGATCCAGCCGGTGGTACAGAAGTTTGCTGCTGGGTGCCGTGTTCAGATTTTTCAGTTGCTTTACTGGGATCTCTGGCTGAACATATACTATACATAAGATAAAGGATGTGTCCTGGACCTGCAAATCAGACATCAGTAGAAGTGGAATAAGTATATAATATCAAATAAATGAAAGAATAAACCACAATATAACGCTAATTCACAGTTAAATTGATACATAAAACCATGTCATGATTTTTTCCTTGCGTCCACTTAAAATGTAAAAAAGGTTTTGTGTGACAAAACTTACTATAAAATCATTCTTATGACCAATTTCTAGCTTCTCTTTGACGTTTTTAAAATTCACATTTATACGCTGCCGTGCCTTTAAGACTTCTGTGTAAATGCTCTCTTCGCATATAAAACGTGCAGCAGAGCGTTTCTGCATTTTGCTTGCAAGCTGCGGGTTTTGATGGGTTCAACACAATTTTTATTTTAGCTAATACAAGAAATAAATAAACTAAGTAACCCACAAAATAGCACGCAGATAAATACCCAGCAGTATAAACACAGATTCTGCACTTTCTGCTTCTCCCCCAGTCTGCCTAAACCAGTCTTTGCTCCACATACAAATAGCATACCAGTTTCCAGGCGTAGCTGACATTGTAGGCATCTCTACTGGGGTCACGCAGACGATTCATGTGCCAGGAGAGAGAGGAGTTGACAGGCACAGAAATGACTTGACTTCCCAGCGGCAAACTAAAAAAAAACCAACGTGAACAACTATGTCAATAAGGCACCAGAGCAAGTTCCTAAGAAAAGGTATATGTACGTTTTTTTTTACCAGGAATACATTTAAATGTGTTTGAATGTAGATATTCCACGATCCCTCACCTAAGGATGTTTTGGCGCACAGCCGGAAAGCCGGGGATGTTCTCATAGTGGATAATATCTGTATGGAGAGGAGCTTCAGTCATCAGGTAGGGACGAGTGAGTGACGGGTGCATGAGGGTGTAGCCTGCAAGACAGACAAGTGAGTGAAAGTGACGTTATTTGACGCAGGCTACAGACACACAAACTGTAAATCTAGGGTAAAACATTCATTTACAAAATACTAACCCATACACTAGTGTTCCAAAACCCAACAGCTGCTTATTACAAAAGCAACCTTTTTGTTTAAGATAACACATTATGTTTTTTAAATGATATTTCTCTTGAGAAGTTTTAGAACACTAAGTGAAAATGTTCTGAAATTTACAGTTGTCTTTATAGTACACTCCTCTTTCATAATATCAAAAAATATGTAATTTATTATGATATGACCCCTTTACAGGGGTTAAGGGCCTTGTCCAAGGGCACATAGGTGACAGCTTATTGATCACCCATTGTGGGTTTGAAATGCAACCCCAAAACAAGGATTTCAAAAAGCTGATGCCTCCAAAGCTCAAGGAATGAGGGGCCCTTTATAAGACACTGGCAGGCAGTTCTAGCACTCACACAATCTCTTTGCTGAACAGCTGGAGACAACAGCTGCCGCTTCGTTATCTCGGCTATTAGCACAGACTCTGAGGAAAACATAATCACCCTGATTTTATTATATATGTAATAAAACTCTCTTTTAGCCCAAAGTGCCAATTTCTGGTAGTATTTCTGGTAATTAATTGGTATAATATGTATTAAATAGAGGTTAACTGCGTTCAGAGGCACTTCAGATGTATGTTGAGATGTATAAAAGATGGTTAGGGTTAGAGGTAATTATTACATTACAGCATGATGGGGAAACAGAAAATAAAGCAAAACAAAGGCTATTTAAAAGGTGCAAAATGTTTTAATTAGATTCTTCTGTGATCTACAAAAATCTACAAAAACACTGGTACTACTAGTCCTTTTTTGGGACAAATTATTTAAGGTTTCTTTTTGCTAACAGGCTAAAATCCACTGACTTTAGTTTTGCTGTTCCTGCTCCAAGAAATAGCATGATGTCATCCATGTTGGCTCTGAGCTTCCAACACGGGACAGCTAATTTCCCCTAATGGACGTTTAAAGGTTAATGGCTTTCAGTCCAGTGTTTTTGACTCAATAAAAATGGAAAGGCTATAAAAATCAGACCTCCCAACACAGGAAAAAGTTAGCAAGTCAAATTTAAATGAATGAAACAGTTGTGCAGCGCTTCCTCTTTGACACAGGCAGCCATTTTGGCTCAAATCATGCAGTCACTTGCAGCCAATTGCAACAAACCCCGCAGGATATCCGAGCTCAGAGAAACAATCATCTCCACGTGAATCTTCATACCTTTATTGTCTATGAGGAAGGTGTATGAGGCCAGGGAGTCCTGGTAGTAGGTGACGTCCTCCAGTATGTATGCCAGATTCACGTCCACTCCAACTACACCCAGCAACAAGTTCCCAAAGTAGCACGGCCGACTGACAGTCATGATAAAGCCTGCAGAGAAAAAACAGGATGGTTTTCTGGAGTTTGTGCCATCGAGCTTTGACCACGCAAGATTCTCTTGAACCCTTCTCAAATTACGCTGAGGTAACCTGGATCATCAGGTTTTACATAAGCTTGTGAAATACATACCAGCTCGAATACATGATGTCATTAGAGCAAAAAGATGACATATTAAAAACTGAGAAATTGTACGGTTTTCCAGTGTAGCTTTCACATCAAACTGTTATACTGATAATGTAATTTGCAAATGTAGCATTTTATTCGTTTGCAATTTAAATAAGAAAATGCAAAATAGATCCACTTTCAGTTGGTCTGGGACTCAGTATACAGTGTATTTGAATACTCAAAAATTACAGGAGCTAAATGTCCTGCCTGAATTCTAACATGAGATACACAGTTACAGTGGCTAAAAGAAGACATTATTTCTGTCATGACTCCATGACCTTTGAATGAAACTTAATTCTGTACATTTAGTAAGTGAGTGGTAACCTCAGTACCAAAAGGAAATCGGAGACTAACGCCTTAAACAGACACACAGAGAATTGTTGATTGAACCAGACAACTGCATATTGAAATAAAGTTCTGTCTAGCAGCCTCACAACAGCAGACTTTGCAGTTGTGTTCTTTGGCTTCGCTCACAGTTTAAGTTTACACATTTAGTACCATGGAAACCGGCTGTAGTGCTCTGACCGCAACGGTGTGTCAGACGGAAGATTTCAGCTTCAGGCCAAAAGCAGGACTTACCATCTCCCATCTGGTCTGCGTAAGGCAGGCTAAAGGAGGCCACATCGATCATTCGGTTGGGTAGGTTGATGTAGAAGCGCCCCACGGTGGTCTCCAGGTTGCTGAGCTGGTTCAGCACCATCATGCTTCCCTTCACAACGGGCAGTGTGGAACGATCCGGAACGCCATATTTCACAGAGTTCTGCTCAGCCAGGTCTCGCAGGAAGGCCAGCTCCTTAAGTCCAGTTACCCCTTCTGAGGACGAAAAATTGTGTGTGAGAAACAAAAAGAATAAAATTTTAGCTGTGACAGCATAAATGCTTTAGGACAAATGTGAACAGACAAAACCTAAAGATGTTAACTTGTCACATGGAATAACTTCTCTAATAACAAAACTCTGATCCACAACCTACTGTAGTGAGCTGCCTACCTAGAAAGCATCAAAAGCGTAATATATACAAAATACTCTACTGTGATGAGCTCTAAAAAATAAACATGAGTTTTATTCAACATCACTAGTATCAAAATAGCTCAGCCTAATAAAATGACTTTTTAAATAAATATCTGTGTATGCTATGTATTGTTTGTGCTAGTTTGAATATCAGGTTAGCTAACAGCAAATCAGTCACTTATGACTAAAGCAGCTCACTAGGGTTTGGAAAACAGCTAATATCAAACTCAGTTTTTCAGTTTTAAAGGATTTGACAGACACTGGATTTCTCAGGAGAAAAAAAAACAGTGACTGAAAACCTTTCATATCCCTTTTTCAATGGATTACTCATTAAAATGACACCTACGCTCAGCTCACCAAATGGTGGTTTTGGACCCCTGACAGAAGAAAAGGTCTTTGCTTTGCTTGTCAGTCTTTTACTTTTAATTCTGTTAAACGGTTATTGGTCTGGACATCAACTTCACCACCACAATTTATTAAAGTGTCACTAAGACAGGTTCACATTAGTCAATATAATCATACTTGTCGTGAATAAACCAGGCTTCAAATAAACAGGGAAATATGAGCGATTTCCTCAGCTAACAGACTGTGTGTGGCCGTCGCTCACAGCCTCAGAATAACTAGCCACGGTAGCGTTACCCTCTTTAACCCTGCCATGCTAATCAACCCAAATCATATCTCTGAGTCATCTAATGTAGAAAAAAAGCCTCCATCACTCTTTCATGTCACTGAGTGGCCTTTGATGTATTGTCCCCGATTTTCTTTCTTCTCCGCATTTTAATTTTCATGATGCCAAACTGCATGCTAATGGCAGGCTAATACATGCAGAGAGAGACGCATCTGAGGACAGCAATAATGGAGACGGTTTCTTATGACAGGCACGCAAACACACACACAAAGACAAGAAGATGAAGGAGTATAAAAACAGCTGAGCGTGTTTTGAAAAAGCAGAAATATGCACACAGGTGTTCGCCAAGAGCTCTAGATGAAAGTTCATGTGGGCTACGAGACACAAGCCAATAAAAAGGTTCCTGTAGCTCAACTAGTACAGCTAGCAGCGCAAAGGTTGCGAGTTCGATTCCAAGGGAACAGGTGCTGATAAAATGTCGACCCTCAATGTACTGCAAATTGCTCTGGATAAAAATGTCCGCCAAATGCATTAATGTAAAGTAAATGTAAAAAAGGGTTGTGTGAAAAAGGCAACATCTCACCATTCATGAGAGCGTAGGTGAGGATCATAACGGAGTTGTTGAAGTGGCGGTTCTCCTCTTTGACGACACTAAGCGTCGCTCTCTTTTCATGTTCAGATGAGTCTCGCGAGGTGATGCCCGATGACAGGTAGATTATCACCATGTCTGTGTCTGTAAAGGGAAATATCATTAAATCAATCAAACTGTATATAATAACTATCTTTACT
>JAZGTJ010018431.1:0-11450 GCA_036877575.1 Botia almorhae | reverse complement strand
TGGCAGCCTCAGCCATGGTAAAGCCTCTGTTAACCACATGGTCAACAATGATGGCCCGGACTTCATTAGAGATGATGGTGCGCTGTCTTCTGCCTACATTTCTGAAAAGACCACCTCTCTGTTTAGGAGCACCCTACTCTTTCCCTTTGTCTGTTCCCACCTTTCTGTCGATGAGCACCACCACCTCTTCGATGAAGGTTTCCTCTCCCTACGAGTCTATCCTGCTCCATATTTAAACAGTGCAAAGTCTCGAACACAGTTCTACTTACATGGTAACTAATTGTGATCATCAGGGGAAACAATTAGTAATTAGTATTTCTTGATTGAAAGCTCTTGCAGCAATTTGTAACTTACAAATGACCAGACAACAATCAGTCAAGTTGAAAATCCATGGACATAATGAATGATTAATCGATTAAACATTAAGATCAGTTGAATTTAATGACAGACAAATGTATTAAACTGTATGATAAGAGATGCAAATCAAAAATTTGATAGTGATAACATTATGAAAGGCAGTTACTGTGAACAAAACATTTATTTAGATGAAACACTTATTTTGTGTAGTGAAAAGGATATTTTGTGATTATGTGTATTGTACACAATTAAAAATATGCTGAAATGTTTGAAAAAAGTGCACTTTTGATGATCTGTTGTGATATAAGTACTAGAAGTTTTGAAAATGTACCAATTGCTTGTGAAAACTGCGCCAAACCAATTACAAACAACTGTAGTAAACAGACATGGGCATTACAGCAAAGCTTATGTGATGTTTCTTTTCTGTTGCTGGTAGCTTAAATCTTTTTATGTTTTACCAAAAATATTTGTTAATAAATTAACCTATGAGGCAAGCTTCACAACATTGTAGACATTTAGCATATTATTGATCATAAAATGAGCATTGCTAGTCAAAATGAGCATTGCTTTTCAGGACCGTGTAATTGAAATCTTAATTATCTTCAGAAGTTTAGTATGTTCCGCCAGAGTACATCACAGAGTACAAACTTACATCACAAAACATTAAACAAAAACATGAAACAAAAACCACAAGATGAAAATACTTCTGCAGGATCACAACACTGACCAGTACAACATGCTGCAGCATCTTATACAAGAGAAAGAAAACTCAGCTAGATGTGGCATCTGCTGGGCAGTATCCTGGTCTTTATTTTTTCCACTGATTAATGATGACAGAGGTGTCATCAGTGATGATTATTGATGACAGCTGGTTTTATTTAGGCATAACCTATGGAAGGAAAGTGGGAGAATTTTGGTCCTGGCTCCTAAAATTATGCTAATGTTTATACATATATGGATAAAAACATTCTAAAAGGGTATTGTCATTAAATATATAACAGAATTCAGTTCACAAGTGCAATATTAACAGTTTATTGTGTTATATGCAACATAAAGGCAAACAACACGTGAAACAGGTAAGTATCCAGTCTCTCCCGGTAGCACAGGGACGTGAATGGGCAGCAGAATATCCAGAGAACAAATCCAAGCAATCGAATTTCCAACAGGAAAATCCAGAAGAGCTGAAACAACACCACAAACATGGACGGAAACAAAAACGAACTGACAACACAGGACGAAAAACACAGGTGTTAAACAGCTAGGCAAAAACGAG
Organism: Botia almorhae; assembly: GCA_036877575.1. Classification (NCBI taxonomy): domain Eukaryota; kingdom Metazoa; phylum Chordata; class Actinopteri; order Cypriniformes; family Botiidae; genus Botia; species Botia almorhae. The sequence goes on along the minus strand of JAZGTJ010018431.1, from coordinate 9,820 downwards.
CACACACATGCCCACTCTCACAACATGCACACACAAAGAAAGCAAGAATGAGTCTGTGAACCCATGGACCGTGACATTACCCCTCCTCCTAGGGGTGCCTCCTGGCTCTCCCAGGTGAGCTTACCAGTTGTTTGTAATCATCAATAACGGAGTGATCCAGAATGACCCTAGCTGAAACCCAACTTCTCTCCTCCGGACCGTAACCTTCCCAGTCCACCAAGTACTGAAACCCGTGTCCCCTCCGCCTTGAGACCAGAATACGGTTTACCGAATAGGTGGGTTCCCCATCTACGAGGCGTGGTGGTGGGGGAACAGGAGCCGGCAGATTAATGGGTGACTGAAAAACAGGTTTTAATTTAGAGACATGGAAAACGGGATGAATTCTCCTGTACGCTGGAGGAAGTTTGAGACGGACTGCCACTGGACTAAGGATTTTAGTGACAGTAAACAGGCCAATAAATTTAGGAGCTAACTTGTTACAAACAGAGCGGAGATGAATATCTTTGGAAGAAAGACACACTTTTTGACCCATGATGTAGACAGGAGGCTTTGACCGGTGGCGATCGGCCTGAGCCTTAGTGTGCGCTCCCACCTGGAGGAGAGTCTCACAAGCTCTTCTCCAGGTGCAACGGCACCTCTGGATGAAGGCATGAGCAGAGGGGACCGCGACTTCGGATTCCAGACTAGGAAAAATAGGTGGCTGGTAACCTAAACTACACTCAAAAGGAGACAGGCCCGTGGACAAAACTGGTAACGAGTTGTGCGCGTACTCCACCCATGAGAGTTGCTGGCTCCAGGAGGACGGATTTTGTGTAACCAAACATCGCAACACTCTCTCGAGGTCCTGATTGGCCCACTCGGTTTGGCCGTTGCTCTGTGGGTGAAACCCAAAGGAACAGGCCAAAACCAAATCCCGGATGTCACAAGCCATAGAATGCCACCAGAATCGCTGCTTGATGAGAAAACCAGTACGATTAACCCCTGGGTTGCAAGCTACATTGGAACAGTGACCCCACCAAATAACATCAGACCATAGTCTCTCCGGCACAAAGAATCGACCCAGTGGGCACCCGGGTGGGGGCGTTACCCCTTCTAAGGCCGTGCAAACCTTCGACTAGAGATAACAAGTCTCTTAGGTATGATACTCTAGGGAGATGACGAGCGTTCAGAATGCTCAAAAATATGGGCTAACGCGTTGGGTTTAATGTTATAAGAACCCGGACGGTAAGAAATGGAAAAATCAGAACGACCGAAAAAAGTGCTCACCGACCTGGAGTTGAGTCGTTTGGCGGATCTAATGTACTCTAGGTTCTTGTGATCTGTCCAAACCATAAAGGGTACCCCCGAACCCTCTAGCCAGTGATGCCACTCCTTCAATGCCCACTTAACTGCCAGCAGTTATACCAATATCGTAATTGCGTTCAGTGGGTGACAAATAATGAGAGAAAAAAGCGCAGGGGTGCATCTTGTCGTCGGAGGCAGAGCGCTGGGAAAGAACTGCACCTACCCCCACCTCTGATGCGTCAACCTCCACCACAAACTTACGTGTAGAATCAGGGGTTAAGAGAATGGGAGCCGAAACGAAGCAGCTCTTAAAGTTGGTGAATGCAGAATCAGCTGCACTGGACCACCTGAACATCATCTTGGCGGCGGTCAAGGTGGTCAGAAGTGAGGCTAGTTTGCTGAAATTGTAAATAAAATGGCTGTAGAAATTGGCGAACCCCAGAAACTTCTGCAGGGCCTTGCGGTAATCAGGAGTTGGCCAATCCACCACAGCCTTAATCTTGTCGGGATCCATGCCCCCCCCCCTCGGAAGAGATGATGTACCCCAAAAACTGAACTGACTGTGCATGAAAGACGCATTTCTCCGCCTTGACAAAAAAGCCCATTCTCTAGCAACCTCTGGAGCACCTGCCTGATGTGCTGAACATGTTTCTGGAGAGAAGAAAATATCAATATGTTTTCCATTCATTTTCCTTCCTTATGTGGACCAAATGATAAGCATTGCGTAAATCCATGGTAGCTCCCTGCAACCATTCAAAGGCTGAAGGCATCAAGGGCAAAGGATAGGTATTCCTTACCGTGATGTTGTTCAACCCTCGGTAGTTAATACGCGGTCACAGGGACCCATCCATCTTACCCACAAAAACCTGCCCCGGCGGGAGAGAAGGAGGGATGAGTGAACCCGGCTGCTTGAGAATCAGAAATATATTTCTCCATGGCCTCCCTCTTAGGTGCTGAAAGCGAGTATAACTTGCCCCTAGGCTGAGACGTACATGGCAATAGATCTATAGCACAGTCATAGGGACGATGCGGAGGAAGAGAAGCAGCCCTGGACTTACTGAACACGTCCTTCAGGTCAAGGTACTCCTTGGGCACGTTAGACAGGTTTATCAACTCATTCTGCAACAAAGAACAAGACACAGACAAACAAGCAGACACAAGACAAGAAGTGTAACAGGAGCCACCCCATGCTGCAACTGAATTGCGGCACATCCCAGATTGTGATGGACCAGCCAGGGATGTCCAAGGACAATAGGGGCCAGTGGAGATGTGGTGAGGAGGAATGATATCTTCTCTGAATGATTTCCGGAAGTAATGAGGGTAACCTGGCCCGTGGTGTGTGTAATGTCAAGAAGAGTTTGTCCATTGAGTGAGTTGACAGAAATCTTGTGAGTGAGGGGACTAAAGGGAATGTGAAGCTGATGAGCCAAATCAAAGTCCATAAATTACCTTCCGCTCCAGAATCCACCAGGGCCAGGCAATTGTGAAACTCAGCCACCCATTGCAGTCTAACCCCACCCGACAGTAACCTGTGTTAAACCCCTTCACCAGAAAATGGTCTGCACCTCCACAATATAGACACAGTCCCGTGCTCTACGCCTCTCTCTCTCCTCCCAGAAAAGCCAAGCTCTACCCACCTGCATGGGTTCTTGATTGGAAACGGGACTGACCGTATTCAAGGAGTTCATGACTGGAAGCACAGGAAACTCTGACACTGGAGAGTGATGAGCCAGCTGATCCCGTCGCTGTAATCATGCATCTACTCTGAGTGCTAGATCAATGAGTCCGTCCAGATCCGTAGGTAACTCCACGGTGAATATCTCGCTCTGAATACGGTCAGCCAACCCATGCAGGAACATGTCCCACTGCGCCTCCTCGTTCTATTTGCACTCCGCCACCAACATGTAAAACTCATTGGAATAATCCAAAACGGTCTTATTTCCTTGATGTAGATCGGCCACAACATGTGCAGCCTCACAACCCAAAACTGCACAATTAAAGACCCGCTTCATCTCTTCGGAGAGTGCCTGGAACAAGGAACAGCAAGGATGTTGATTCTCCCACACTGCCGTTCCCCAAAGCGCAGCACGTCCAGACAGCAATGTTAACACCAGTGCCACCTTAGACACCTCCGTAGCGAAAGTTGTAGGCTGCAGAGAAAAGAACATTAAACCATTTGGTAAAAAACACTCTACAAAGTGTAGGCTCACCAGCGTAGGGCTCTGGCGTGGGTAAGCATGTCTCGTGCTGTTGTTCTGTGTTCGTAGGCTGGGGAGGGGCCGGCGGCATGGGTGGCACAGTGGGCGATCTTAGTTGTTGTAGCTGAGTGGTGAGCTCGGACACCTGTGCTACCAACGCGTGCACAGCTTGACCAGTAGCCAGCGGATGTTGCTCTTGCTGATTCATGCGTGTGTTGTTTAGGGAAATAAATCCTTGAAGATCGAATGCACTTGTAGAATCAATGGTGTGGTCAGATCGTTCTGTCGTTCAGGATTCAGTTTGCAAGTGCAATATTAACAGTTTATTTTGTTATATCCAACATAACAACACATGAAAGAGGTAAGTATCCAGTCTTTCCCGGTAGCACAGGGACGCGAATGGGCAGCAGAATATCCGGAGAACAAACCCAAGCAATCAGATAGAAACAGACACAGGATCCCAACAGGAAAATCCAGGAGAGCTGGAACAACACCACAAACATTGACGGAAACAAAAATGATCTGACAACACAGGACGAAAAACACAGGTGTTAAATAGCTGGGCAAAAACGAGCTACAGCTGGCGCAAATCAAACTGATCACAGAACTCGTGGCTGTGAACTCAGAAGCATTGAAGTGGTTTAAAAGTAATTTTTTTAACAATTGCAACCAAAAATCAATGCAAACTTTTCTGCATATTTTTCTGTCCTCTACAGCAGTCATCGGCTTTGAGACCAACAACAAGTATGAGGTCAAAAACATTCTCGGCCAGAAGATCTACTCCGCCAAGGAGAAAAATGACTGCTGTACTCGCAACTGCTGTGGTGCGATGCGCAGTTTTGACATGAAGATCAAAGATAACACTGACCGAGAGGTCATACGGCTCATTCGACCCTACCGCTGTGTCACCTGCTGGTGCCCCTGCTGCCTGCAAGAGGTAGAACAGACCCAAGCCAAATCACTGATAATGTAAAGTTAAATATAGAAATGATCTCAGGGCACACATTAGAAGGAATGTTTTCGTTATAAATATCATAGACTTACTGGTGTTGTAAATAGAATAGAATGGATCTATAGGAGTCTTAAAGTTTTTGCTTTACACAGCTATACTTAACATTATTATTGTCAATGTTGTTTGGGTATACACATCTGTTAGATCAGGAAACAATATGGGGGTTGCTAAAAATGTATTATGATTATAAATTAAGCTAATGCTGTCACTACTTTTACATAAATTAACCATAGTTTTGCTACAGCTTATAGTTAAACCATGGTAACCACAAATAAACTATTGTTTCCTTTTGGGGGATCATGACATTTTGTTTACTATGGGGAATGGTTTCGGTATGACCGGTGTCTGAATCTCATGTCTCATGTCATGCCAATTGAATTGGCCCATGGCTGTGCTTGATGCGCATCAGTTTCACATTCAAGTATATTGAGGGGAACCTGTAGAAAGTGTCATCAGCTTTTTGTTTTCAAAAGCTGTTTTGTCTGTTCTCATGTTGAAGCGCTAACGGACCCTACTGCAAAACATTTCAGGAAATGTGTGCCTCAACACACACAAACTGTTATTTGACTGGGTGGAGATCATGCACACTTAGTTCTGGGGGGAGTTGAGTAAGTGAGCCTGGGCAGACACCCCATAGAGCTTGGCAAAAACTAACTTTGTGGGGTTCACATGTGGACTTCGTGGAGGAGCTTAAGAGGGGCATGGTTCCACAAAGCAGTCCACTGGGTCATCTGTGTCCTGTGATCTCTCAGATGACGTTCTGCTGCCAGTGAGCCAGGAGATGTTTGATGTGGCTCATGAGACAGAGAGTGGGTGAGCCTCCTTGGCCTGCCTGCCCTGCATATGAGGATGTTTTGGAGGTCATATCTCATGCTGGTGAGGTTAGACATTCCTGGGCAGTGTGAGAAGCTAGCAATCATTTGTGGCTTGCTCAACAGGCAAACAACTTCCTGTGAGTCTGTACTTTCTTCCTGGTCTGCAGACTGAGGTGGAAAGATCATGGAAGAAGCCATACTCTGCTCCCTTTATGGGTTCACAGGTGCATTACACGAATGTGGAGGAAGAGAGAATGGGTATGTGGAGATGCCTCCCACTGATTAGAGGCGTGCAGGCTATTTGTCATGAATGTTGGGGGGGTATTATCTCTGCAGACTCCCACTTTGCCAATTGAGCATCTCTTGGTTACACCACAGCTTAATGACAGGGCGTATGTGGCAGTAGGTCAGGCGGGTGCTGCGTTGCACACCATGGCGGTGTTGCAGGCATACCAATCTGATCTGCTTAGGGACCTTAATAAGGAAAAGGGGCTTTCCCCGGACATGGTGGCTGAGCTGCCCTGCTCCACAGATTTAGCTCTTAGGGTCACCAAACAAGGTAGAGTAGTATTCTGCTCCCCCTAGGGCTTAGCCTAGCCTTTATACAGCTGGCCCAGTGGCACGCTTACATGGCATGCTGATACTAGCCTGTGAGACCTGTGTTTGAATCCGATGTCCAACACCTCCCTATGTATGTAGTGTGTTTTTTTAGCAGGGCACTTTTTAGCAGGGCTCTGCATTTAGGTGATGTGGAGATGTTTGCTGGGTAGCACCATTACTACAGAAGGTCCTTGCCTCTCCCTGGGCTCAGTCAAAGGAAGACGCTTAAGTGAATGGAGTCTATTTGCTAGCTCCCCCCAAATGTCAGTTATATACATAACAGAGCGAAAACTAGTTTTTGTAATAAAACTGTGGTTATACAAATGGTAATCGATACGCCAAAAAACATGGCTACTACACTTTAACTATAAAAAAACATGGTTAATTTTTGTAAGGGTAAATACAGCTGCCTCTATTTATTTTGATAAATCATCTGTCCTGTTTTTTTATATGAATATTTAACCTCCAGCTTGAGGTGCAGGCACCTCCAGGAACGACCATAGGGTATGTGAAGCAGGACTGGCACCCTTGCTACCCAATATTTTCCATCCAGGGAGCAAATAAGAAGACGTTAATGAAGCTTGAGGGGCCCTGTTTGGCATGTAACTGCTGTGGTGATGTCAACTTTGAGGTAACTTTCTTTAAATGAAAGCCAATAATGATAGCTTACTGACTTTTAAATGTGCATATAGATTTTGTTGACTGTAGTATGGTTCATCTATAGTTCTACTAGCCTTTTTGCAATTGTTTGCTTGTTAATGTACAAATTAACCATAAAGAACTGGATACAATATGAGCCATCATTCTGATGCCCTCCTGTAGCAGGACTGGACCTCCCATAAACAGGCATGTCCAAGGTTCTCACTATAAGTCTTCCTTACTGTTTTCTTTAGTTAAAAGGCAAGGATAATGGGAAGTCTATTGGTCGCATCAGTAAGCAGTGGAGCGGCCTGTTAAAGGAAGTCTTTACTGACACTGACAACTTCGGCATTAAGTTTCCTTTAGACATGGATGTGAAGGTGAAGGCTGTACTTATGGGTGCCTGCTTTCTTATTGTAAGTATAAGCTTAATGGTACATTTTAGCAATTTTGTAGCATTTGCAATTACTGTTTGATCTTAGCTGTGTAGGAAAAGTATGCACATAAAATAGGAACTAAGTTTATAGATAAATCGATAAAAGAAATCTATTTTTAAAATCTTTTTGAAACCTCAGCCACATTTCCATTGTCAGGCCAAATCATTTTCACTGCTTAACCAATCTATTTCATGCTGATCCGGCACAGCTATTATGGATATGAGTTCATTTTTTACTGTACGGCTGATAAAAGATCATTGGAATGTGTCAGTCATTGCTTTGGTAATGCAAGTGTTAACACACGGTATAAGATGTAAATTGTAATGAAGAGTCAGATGTGATAGAATCCATTTGCAGCTATTTTAATAGAGAGTTCGACAGAGATCAATAATAAATAATAAATGGGTACAGTAGAGGCAAGGCAGAGAGAATAATGTTAAACAGGCAAGGTTTAGTGCAGGCAGCAAGCAATCAGAGACGATAACACAATCCAAAAGTCAAGGCAGGCAGCAAACAATGAAAACAGTAATATAATCCAAGTCAAAGGCAGGCAGCAAACAATCGAGAAACAGCAACAGTCCAATGTCATACACAGGAAACTCAATCAGAATATAACAGGGAAACCGCTCAGAGTGGCGACATCACATGCATTCTACCTGCATGATTCAGCACAGTTAGTGAACCATGCTGAGAATTCTGTGACAAGAGTGTTTTGTAATATAAGTATTTTGTGTTAATATAGTGCCACACAAATCACACTGTCTGTGGCACTGTCTTTCACACTTGGTATCAGCTTTGATTTATCTTTCTTTGTTCTCCTTTTCATAGGATTTTATATTCTTTGAAAAAGTTGGAGACGGCAAGCAGCGCAATACTGTGTTCTCCTAGAGTGTAAGAAGAACGTTGGCAATAAGTAACTCAAAAATAAACTTTTGTAAATGTTTATTGGTAACCAAAGAGCATATACAGCTGCCACTCTAGTAAAAGCAATGGTTATGGTCATTTTATAGTGTTAATAGAACTGCAACATTTACAATGACAGACATGATACCATGAGTGCCTGTTTGTTGGGTGCCTTCAAAACGATAATGTCATACTAAAATACCAAAATTTGTTACAGAATTGTTTTCAATTTTAGGTTTGTTACGTTATGCAGAAATGATTTTTACTTGCAAAATAATGTGTATGTATTATGTTGTTTTAGTCAATCAAACCAAAAAACGACAAAATTAATTTTATAGTTCTATGATTTCCCAAAAAGTTCATTTGAGAGAAAACTATTTGGTAAATCTGCTTTTCAGCCTTTATTAATAGATTAGACTTTGTTCATTTCTGCATATACTACATGTTTTCATTAGTAAATTAACATTAATAGGGTATTACTGGTAGTGAACTAGTAGGCTATATTTAAATCAGTAACCTAGATTTGTAAATGCTGTAAATGTTGTTCATTCCATGATGCCTAATACAATAACTAATGATATGAACATGCATATGGGGGCTTGTTGCCCGCATACTGCGTATGCGTGGAGTTTCTCGTTATTACGAGAAAGTTTCTCGTTATTATGAGATGTTAAGTCATTATGTCGTTCCCTTATCATTAAATCACTTAACCACTATAGGGACTTGAATTTACAGCGTTCAATGGCAAATGTTGATAGGCAGCATGCACTAGTTTAAAAGAACACATTTCTTATTACTGTATATGCTTTACAAGTTTAAAGAATTTGTTGGTAATATCAATACACTAAATACTTGAACGTTTTCTGAACATGTCTTTTCATGTCTTTCTGATGCAGGAAAATATTCTTTTGAGCTGACTGGTACCACAACACAAATTCTAAAGGCACATTCAAATTTGCCAGTGCCCTTTCAATGAAAAAGTTCAAATTAAAGCTCTACATTCACAGAACTGGATGAGTGAATTTATTGAGTTCTCCAGCGGTTTACATTTGTGTTTGAGAAGACAATTTCTGGACAAGTATAGACTTTTTGACCTGTCCTTGTGGATGAAAAACTAAACCACTGTGCACAATAATCACATATTAATATTATAAATGACATGTATAACAAAATAACATTTTTAAGAAAGGTTTAATACAGGTCTAGAAACAACAGCCAAATAAGGTATTTATTGCTGTGTTCATTAAAGTGAAAGTGACATATTTTGTCAAGCAATCTCAGTTGGGTGCCTTGCTGAAGGGCACTTCAGTTGCTACCCGCCAGCGCTGGAATCGAACTAGCAACCTTCTGATAACAAGCTCTGATTACTGACTCACTAAGCAGTAGGCCACAAATGGCCCCACTAAAACTAATGGCCCTAATAAAAACATACATATGTATTTAGTTTGTATAAAGTAAAGGACATTTAATTAATGCAGTAATGTTTATCTTAATAAATGTATAGTTTTAAGAGTATAACATTAACCTCAATTTATGTAACTGGACAGCAGCAGCTGCCTCAGAAAGTCAGCATTCTACACTTTTACTTCTTGTTGCTGCTCGCACCATCATGTGACACTATCACCGCTGCTGAACGTACAGAAAACTTCTTAGGCCTCCCGTTATGTTGTTGCTATTGCAGATTGTGCAGCGTGTGGAGAACATACAGAAATAAAACAGCCTCTTCTGTGCACAACACTGATCAGGGTCTGTCAGAATGAAAAAGAACATTGACTTAATGAAGATTCCCTAAAATAAATCACGCTTTAAACATTGAGAGGCAATAACAGGCAATAGGCCTATTTCACAATATGGCGGCCAAGAACGGAAGTAGGGATGCGATACTTCCGGTCGCGCCGCCGCCTGTTACGATCGTCATTCATTCACAAAATT
>JAZGTJ010018430.1:0-11451 GCA_036877575.1 Botia almorhae | reverse complement strand
TTGCCGACCCCAGAGGGTTAATAGTGTGGACCACTATTTTCTTTTTGATCCTCACAATTTTGGAAAACAGTCGCGGGCCGGATTGAACGGCTCAGCGGGCCAGATTCGGCCCGCGGGCCGCCAGTTGATGATCAGTGATTTAAACAATAAAAAATTTGAATCAGATAAATAATAAATTTTATTTATAAATAATAAATAAATTTTTCTGCTCTTTATCATCATCTTTAGATTCTTTATCATCACTGCACAGATTTCTACTGTCAACAAGTTAATTAGGACAGATAACAATTTGTTTTCCACCATGAGCTAAAAAAAGATGAACTGGTCCACCGTGATCTTACTGATGACCTGGTCATCTGCTCATCATTAAGTTAATTTTTAATTCATATGTGACAATTATCCATTGACATTGTTTACAGTTTGTATATAATTACTCCAAAATTACTTGACTGGAAAAGAGTCCAAAATTACTTGACTGGACAAAATCTATACTTTTTTTAGGAAAGAGGAGAACATGGAGGATGCTAGATGTAGATGGTATTAGAAGGCATTGAGGTTTGGGTGAGATGCGCAAAAGGAAACTCACAGTGGCAATGACTGGTTTCCATGGTGATCATCCCTCAGATCTGGTTACCATGGAGCCAGACACAGTAATGTGGTGTTTTCTTGTGACCCTCAGAACTCTTTTCTAACAGCTTTCTAAATGAGTTGTGAAAGGCCTAAACAATAAGGCATCAGGGGATATCACCCACTGGCAAAGAGGGTGCTGGGACTGAGCTGCTTGAATTAAAGCCCTTCAGTGACTGGTGCACAGATGGGGTGAATGATGTTTGTGCAGGTATTTCACTGCAGTGGTTAATATCTGTGTTTTGTGGATGAACTTACCTCCACCTGAAAAAGGAGAACAAAAGACACTTAGCAGATGTAATATTTACAAATATACACAATATATACATATACAAATACTTAATGTTTAAATCAGTCCTCCAGACATATGTTCACTCCCCTATGCGCTTGTAAATGTAACTTTGTAGACTTGGCTTGTTGGCTCTTAAGGCAAAATTTTTAAATTCTTTCATCTTAAGTTGCTTTGGATAAAAACATCTGCTAAATGAATAAATGTAATAGGTTTTTAATCTAGTTTTAAATTGCAAGAGCGTGTCTGAGCCTCGAACAGCATCAGGGAGAGTTTTGTGAGCGTAAAAGATTGAGAGAAGATCAGTTAAGTACATAGGGGCTAACCCATTTAAGGCTCTAAAAGCAGTAATACTTTATAGATAAGACATAATTTAACAGGTAACCAGTGTAAAGATGACAAAATATGGTCATATATGGTCATGGGGTTATATGGTCATATTTCTTGGACCTGGTAAAAACTCTAGCTGCTGTGTTTTGGACTAACTGTAGCCTGTTTTTTAAGGAAGCTGAACAGCCATCTAAAAGTGCATTACAAAAGTCCAGTCTGGAGGTCGTAACCAGCTTTTCTGCATCAAAAATAGATTTTGCGCAGCTTAGCAATGTTTCTGAGGTAGAAGAAAGCAGTTTTTGTAATATATGCCACATGATTTAAAGTCGTTGCTGTCTAATATAATGTCTTTAACAATGTTGGAAGAGGTGACATTACATCCTTCTAACTGGAAACAGAGAGCTTCTGTTTACTTGTATTTGGTCCAATAAGTAAAATCTTTGTCTTATGTGAATTTAAAAGATAGAAATTATGAGTCATCCAATGTTTGATGTCTTTAAGACAGTCTGATAATTTAGCTAAGGTATGAATATCATCTGGTCTGGATGTAATATATAGTTGAGTGTCATCAGCGTAACAGTGGAAGTTTAAAACAGACAGACAAACAGACTGGACAGGAGACATCAACAAAACAGGAACAGACTGAACTGACATAGGAACAGACACATCAGACACTGGAGTGGAGGACCTCGCTGTCACCAATGCCACTGCCGGATCCGACTGGAGAGAAAGGGCCGCCTCACGTCTCTTCCTCCTCCTCTTGGAGCTCCTAGACTGCCCGCCATGAAATAGTGGTTGAGGAGAGGCGGTAAGACCGACTCACCAGCCTTCATAACCTCAACCGCATACTCCGTGAAGGAGAGACCCGCCTGGGGAGGAACGGGCAGCTCGTGGGCACGCGATTTGATGACGGTCAGGACCCACCACTCCGGGGATAGACTCATGACACCTGTAACAGAGACAAAGACCAACAGTTAACAAATCTAACTAAGCAAAAAAAAAAATGCTGACTGCTGGGTTCTGAGTTGGCCGGTTCGTACTGTCAGGTTTTGTGAGCAAGAAGAACCCAGATGCAGGCAGCGGTATAGAAGAACAATTTATTAACAATAAGGAAAACAGAAGAAACACACTGTAACTAAAAAAAACATGCCACCGGGGGGGCGCCAAGGGCAGGTAAGAAATAAAACAGAATTGTAATAAAACATCTAAAGCATAAAACTAACTAGAATAATAATCAACAGAAAATGTAACACAAATCAGGGAAAAAACAAGCTGAGTTTAACATTACTTAAGATAGAAACATTTAACATTAAACACCGACTAGACTAATAATTTAACTAGAAACTAAAACAGAAACACTAAACAATGAACTAGGCACGACTAAGACAAGTTCCGAAGAACAAGAGACTAGGACGCGATGGGCTGTGACAACATCAAACAGTTAGACAAACAACGGAACAAAGCTCTCGTAGGTAGCGAGCAAAACTTTGAACAGGCAGATCCCAAAGGAAAACATCCAGACGTAACTATTGTCCCAAAAAATTAACAACGTTCTAACGTGCCAATACAAACAACTCGAACCGGCACAAGACAGCAAACACGAGGGCATTAAATACACAGGGGAAAATGAAAGCAACAGGTGTGCGACATTAACCGAAACGAGGGAACAAGGAGGCGGGGTAATGACGCAAGACCGGAGAGCACATGGCTAATAAATATGCAAATAGCCATGTACTTCCACACGTAACGAACACCCAGAGCGCGAGTTTAAACTCCGACCCAAATCGGAACTTAGACAATGCGGAAAGAGTCGGAGTCTAAGCCCCGCGCTCTGACACGTAACAAAACAGCGTCAGGATCCTGGCAAAGCGCGATCCCATCCTAGACAAAAGCCAGGATCCTGACAATCTAGGCCATGCCTCTACCATAGCATTTAGCCTCAGTGGAGATGGATGTGGGAGGAAGAACCACAATGGACAGTGGGGTGTGAATTTCTGGTATCCGGACTAAAGCCCTGTGAGACCGCAAGCTCTTTGCGCAGGCACTGCAGGGTGCGTTTACCAAAAACTGATGTGTCCCGAAGCATACTAAACAGTGAGATACATAGATTTCCTGAGAGCTCTGTGATGGAGCGGTTCTCAAACCCTCGTCACAGGGGGGTGCCCTCAGAAGCCTACAGCTGGCAGAGAGTAAAAGCCAGAGTGTTGCTTGGGGTGAGAGCTTTGGGCAAGTGTGTTGCTTGGGTCCCCAAGCTTTTTGGGTGGAGGCCTGTTGGCAGTGCTCTCCTTTTGTTGTTGTCTATACAAGGAGCTTATTGACAGGTGGGTCTGCTTCCTGGCAGCAGCCTGTGAACTTGAGAGTGGCAAGGCAGAAATCTTTCGGCTGACTGCTGCTTTGCCTCCTGAAACCTCTCAATGACAGTGTTTACCCCATCCCTGAAAATCCCAGAAGGTAAGAGGAGGGCATCAAGGAGAAATGTCCCCAATGTCCCCAATGCACGACAGGTTTAGCCACTAGCCACTTCCAAAGCCACTAATGCTGACATGGAGGGCAGATGGCACAGGCATCGCCTTAGTGGCACAAACAGACAGATCTACAGGCCGACAAAGCTCTTTAATATTGCTGAGTTTGACCCAGGAGTTTGGCCTGGTACCCCTGCAAGAAAGCCATAGTATGCAGACGAGCACTGTCACAATATAATCTTTTGGAGATAAAAAGCTAAAGCCTCTTCAACCCATGGCATCATCCCATAACCATTCTCCTTAGCCCCCAGGATGGTGCCATAATTAAAGGCAGAAGCGCTAACGATACGGAAGGACAATGGTCTCTTCCATGATCTACACAACTCGTTCTGAAAAAAAAGGTAAGCCCAGGTGTAGAGGTTGCGAGTGTTCAGAACTCAGGTTTCTGAGCATTAGCTGCTCATAGTTCTCACAGGCAGCCCTTGAAGGACAGAAGCTAATGCTAATGTGTACCGGCATCCTTTTGTAGCTTCCTTGTTCCCCGTCACATGGAATGGTTTCATTGGTTTAGCTTCAGATGCTTTTTTACGCTGAGGTGCAAAGTGTCATCATATGACGCAGCGGCAGTTATCTTGAAATGGAAGAGCAAATTATTGTAGTTATTGTATAAAGGCTTTTTGCAACATTTTTAATCATCATTTTAATTAATTGAAGACTGGTTTAATTTAGCAACATTAACTATTATTTTACCCTTTTGCAGTATTTAGTGCATGCAGTCTGCTTTAGGTGCAGGTTTCTCTTTGTGATGCACTGTTTAATGTGTTTGGTGCTGTAAAAACTGATGGTGAGTTTAAGTGAATAAATCATTAAATAGCATCAATGATTCAGTTTTATTTGGATTTTGTAAAGAAGCTGTGAAACATCTGTTTGCATTCATTTCTCCACATGTACTGCAGCTTATTTTGTTATTCATAGATTCACTGTCCTCTGCACCTAGCAGCATGGCAGCTTGTTTTTAAAGACAGACATCTTAAGGAGAGAGAAGTGAGGAGACAGCAGGTGCTCTTCGACCAAGTGTTATATGAGCACAGGGGAAGTCTGTGTTGTTTCCCTTTGTGCTTCAAAGCACTGGTGTCTGACTATTAGTATATATATTTATGTATATATACAGTTTATTGTATTACTTTTGAAAATACTGTCTAAAAAACCTGATGGAACATTAGATAGATAGAAACACTGTATTTAAGTTACCAAGTATGATAATTGATCAAAGGAATATTTTGCAAGAAGCAAGAATATTTGGTTTAACCTTGTTTAAAACACAGCAGTGGGTCAGCAATGACAGGAGCAAAATGTGTTTGGGGCATAAACCAACCTTTGTATGTTTAAGCTAGAGTTTATTCATTACATTGCATTCTTGCAAATTAAATTAGTTGGTAAATAAAAGCAGTCTTGACCTCCTTATTGCATTGGAGATGTGCAGCTGGCTAGCCATATACAAATGTAACACAACCCTTTTAAAAACAAATGAGACAACATACTGAATTAAGAACATGTCAGTAAATAAAGTTTTAAAAATGAATGGACATACAGCACTTAACACTTGTGTACAGACCCTATACAATTCAAACAGTTTAAAAAGTTAGTACATTCACTACAGTAATGCCCCTACAATTCTTCCCCAGCATTAGCTCAAACATAAACTGCTTCAATCTCACAAAAACTGAATTAGAAGGGAAAAGTTTGGCTCTAAAAACCAGACTTGTCTTTATTCAACATAACACTTTGTTTTTGTCCTGCAATGGAATAAAATCCTGATTTAGCTCAGTGAGATTGACAGGACTTGGTTTGACTTAAGGACATTTGTAACACTAAAATACATCACGTCGTAACAATTTCAGTTCTGCATTCAGTGATCTGACACAGAATCATGAGAATTTCTCCACCATGTAATACACATGTAACATTTCCTTACTATAAAACCAACAGTTACTGGAAAACACTATTAACAGACAGGCAAATAGCAATTCATCAATAACAGGAATGTAAGTGTACCAGCATGTTTCACAATGTTGACAAGAAACAGTGTACCAATAAACACTTGAGACCTCTTGTGTGTGCAGGTCAATTGACAAAATAAAAGAACATTGTTTCTTATGTTTTACGTGTTAAATATAGGAGGACAACAAATTAAAGCAAACATGCAGATGATGGCAGATGGCAGTAAGCAAGCAAAAGCCTGTAAACTCAAAAACAGCTACATGTTACGCTTTAAGGCAGACAACCCTAGTAAGTTCTATCAGTCTTCAAAACAACAGTTAAAATGTCCCTTTTGATTTAGTAAAAAGCTTTAGATCACATTCATATTCGGGGACAAACACTAGAAAACAAAACATTATGATGGAACTGAAATAAGAATAAGCACTTCTTAATGCACCAAATTACGCATTACTCTCAAGTGGCCCCAATTCCAACTGAGGTCATAGTTTAGGGCAAGACACTGGGTACCATGTGCTTTGGTTTTATATCAACACTGGGCAGAAATCAGTACAAAAGTAAATAAATATTTATTAAGGATTTGTCAGCTAGAATCCTCACTCAGGCAGAAAAAAATCTTTTGTGCCTGTTGTAGATTTCAAACATAAAACCGAAATCCTTTCAAACTCTAGTTTTAACATGACTTTAAAAGAGGTACTGTCCATTTGTGCAACGTCATGTTTGATTTCATCAGCAGCAGAATCTGCTTATCAGCAGCAGAAAGTGATCAGAATCACTTTCTCTGTGACAATAAAACTCTGATGCATCTCTGTTTATGGAATGTGCTAATCTGGGTTCATAAACTTTAAAAATTTAGACAAAATGTATACCATAATAATGTGATCTCACCAAGAAAATTGTTAAAAAAACAAAAAAAACAATTGCTTTAAAGGACAATTTGATTTTTGCATTGTGCCATTTCATGACACTTTATGGCTCAAAAGCACATTTTCCCCAAGTTGTCAATACTGTACTGTGAACAAAATATGTGATAAACTAACAGTGATAAAAGTCACACGTTCCAAGTTTTGTGAAAATACAACACATTTTAATAAGTGAAATAAGTATTTGATCCCATATTAATCAGCAAGATTTCTGGCTCCCAGGTGTTTTTCATACAGGTAACGAGCTGAGATTAGGAGCACCCTCTTAATCTCAGTTTGTTACCTGTATAAAGACACCTGTCCACAGAAGCAATCAATGAATCAGATTCCAAACTCTCCACCATGGCCAAGACCAAAGAGCTGTCCAAGGATGTCAGGGACAAGATTGTACCCTGCACAAGGCTGGAATGGGCTACGAGACAATCGCCAAGCAGCTTGGTGAGAAGGTGACAACAGTTGGAGTGGCCTAGCCAGTCTTCAGACCTCAACCCCATAAAAAAAATCTGTGGAGGGAGCTAAGGATTTGAGTTGTCAAACGTCAGCCTTGAAACCTTAAGGATCTGCAAAGAGGAGTGGGACAAAATCCCTCCTGAGATGTGTGCAAACCTGGTAGCCAACTACAAGAAACGTCTGACCTTTGTGATGGTTTTGCCATCAAGTATTAAGTCATGTTTTGCAAAGGGGTCAAATACTTATTTCACTCTTTAAAATGCAAATAAACTTATACCTTTTGTTTTTAAGTGTTTTTCTGGATTGTTTTGTTGTTATTCTGTCTCTCACTGTTAAAATAAACCTACCAAAATTATAGACTTTGTCAGTGGGCAAACATACAAAATCAGGGATCAAATAACTTTTTTCTGTATACATATGTCATAACAATAGTAACAAAATACCTTAATTGTTCTTAAAGACGACTTAATTTTTTTTATAAAAAAGACATTTCTTTTAGGTTTTTGGTTGATTATAACCCGCACTAGAAATGTTCTACTGATAGTAATGATTAGCAATATTTAGTCTGGGGGTATGCATTTTGGACAAATAATGTACCATGATAAATCACCAGGTGCTGCGGGTGCTTCAAGACACAAAGCCATCATAAAACACTGTTATAAAAGCATGACACCACAAGCATTTGAGGCATAGGCAGGAGAAACCGTATGGAATATAGTATTTGTACCAGACTGAGGAGAGATTACATTTATATAAATGTAACGGCTTTACTGTTACATATATATTAAATAGGACCATAGCTCTGCCACACTTGTAGCCCAAGAGACACATCCAGCTACATTTGTGCCTGTACCTACACACAAAGCTCTCAAGCATATAAAGCAAGAGAGTTTAAGTCCATGAATATAAAACCACAAGCAGGGGCCAGTTTAAAAGCATCTCAACAGCAAGATGAGCGAGACACTTTACGGTTTCCATGGAGATCAATAGTGCTACTCAACAGGCTGTGGTCAATCGGGTCCTCGCTGGACAAAACCTCTCGAACCACAGCCTCAAACGCCGCTCCCACGTTGGTATCGTCCTTTGCACTGGTTTCAAAATAAGGACAGCAGCCATTTTCCTCGCACCATGCCCGGGCCTCGTCCTCGCCTACCTCACGCTTCTCCTTGTCCACCTTGTTTCCGAGCACTACGAAGGGAAAGCGCTCTGGGTCTCGAACATCTGAATAATACATAAACTCCTTCTTCCAGCAGCCCAGGTTCTGAAAACTTTGCAGGTCATCCACGGCAAATGTGAGCAAGCAGCAGTCTGCCCCACGGTAGAAGGGTGTGCGTAGGCTCTTGAAGCGCTCCTGGCCTGCTGTGTCCCAAATCTGGAGGGTGACCAGCCTGCCGTCTATTTCAAGGTCACGGTTAAGGAACTCTACGCCGATGGTGTGGAAGGACTGTGAGTCGAAGCGGTCAGTCACGTAGCGGTTCATGAGGGAGCTTTTCCCTACGCCGCCATCTCCCAGCAGAATGACCTTCAGCAAAAGACTCTTCCCACTCATAACGACCCCGATATCACATGTCTTCACTATAACCTAGCAAACACACACAGATACAAGCATGCATACTATCCAAATGAGAAATACAAAAATGTTTTCAGGTTAAACAAACAGATATTTAATTAAGAACATGCAAATGATCTGTGAGGGAATACCAAGGTTTTAACAACAGCGTTAATCTATCTGGTGTGGGTCAGCTGCTCTAGTGTCTGACCCTGAACATTGGCCACCATAACAACACCCTCCAAGAGAGCATATGGATTGGTTGAACTGGCCTCTGTAGTTTTAGCTTGTAGGGAAATGCACTGTTTTTGTCTGATGTGAATTAGGATAATCTAAAACACACAGGCTCTAATGTGAATTGCTCTATCACAAGCAATTGACTGTTTCCATGTGTTGGTTTTCAGTCATAAAATTTAAAGACATCAAAATTTAATTGAGAATTGGAAAATAAGACTGCAAATGTCACTTTCGATTGACTTTGTGCTGGGGTGACATCAAAATTGCCTAAAAGTCCTAGATAGCTCTAACTCATTCTTTTATTTACAATTACAGTATGTTAGAACTCAAAACTGACACACAACCTAAAACGTCAACATAGTAAACCTAGTTTCCACCAAATTACAGTTAGTATAATTTCAGTAAAATGATGTAATCTCCTTCAAACAGAACAGTTTGCGGTTTATGTTTATTTTTTCAGTTACAAACAGTGGTGGTCAGTTACACAAGTGTCCGTTTTACGGCAATAAGAAAATACTGCAATAATCCTGATGTTTTGGGTAAATTTCTGTAAGAAGACTACAGATTCTCACCAGCTGTCACTATTAACGTGCCTGTTGAAATGCTAATAAACAGAAGGTAATTTTAAAATTAACCCGTGTGAAATAATATATAATATACAATAAAAATCCCATTAATCAGCCAACGCCGATTTTTTTTTATTTGAATGAAAATAGACACAAGACGGTAAACAGCTGACTGCTCCCTGCGCATGCGCGCATGACAGCTGTGTTTGTAGCATTCTTGTGTTCTAGCTAATGGTTACCATTACTACTATGCATAATATCATATCAAACCTCACTTATATTGTGAGGAACACGTATATCTTACATGTATGTCTGTATTTCGTCTCATTAAACATTAAGGCTTGGCGCAGAGTAGCTTAACGCCGGTTTGTGATGTTTTATTAAATTAACTAAAGAGCCGTTATTCATTTGAGACTACACACATAAGAGCCTTCATATCACTTACGACTAAAAACACCTCAGTCTAATACTATTCAAAAATAATAGTGTTTTACCTCATATTGTATGGGGAGCGCTGCGTTACTGCTGCTAGCTGCAGAGATTTCACGCGCCACTTGCGTGACTGCGCGCGAACGGAGACACGCACGAGCAACAGACCCAACTTCATACAGCTGACACAGAATGCGCACATTGCTACTGTATAATCAGCGTAAATAACGAAAAGCACGAGGCAAAAATGTTGCTTTTATTTTTCATTTATGTTATCATATTAATTTTTTTTATATATTTTTTTAAATTATGTGTACGTGTGTGTAAAAAGTGTATGCAAAGTCTAACGCTTTAGCACTGCTTTTGTTTACATTTACATTTCAAACACTTTACATTTAAATTGTCAAAGCATTTAGATTTAGAAAGCAATCTAAATAGATAGATAGCTATCTAGCATTTACATAGCAATTTTAGCTAGATGTACAATAACAGTAGTGCAAATACTAACCTTTTTAAAGAAAAGTATTTCCGTCTCAAAGTCTTTCTGGTTTAAAAACCCACATCCACTATTAGCATCTACATCTTCACCTTTCTCTGGCGGAATTAAGCAAAATAGAAATAAAAAAGAAATAATAACTTCAAATGTATTTTTATTAATGCATTGTTTACATTTTATGCTTTGTTAATTAATTATGGAACGCATATTGTTCGTTTTACTATTTATTTAATGTAATACTCATCCAGAGCTGTAGGCGGCGATAATGTAACGATTTTCCTAGTGGCGTTTCTCAAAGAAAAACATCCACATACACATCCTCATCCTCCGGCGGTCTGTCTTGCATAACGCACTACCGAAAGACAGCAGAGTAAACAACACAATATAGCATGTCTTTACTCTAACTATAAGGTAAGAGATTAATGCGGTCGGATGACATTATACTGAAAACAAGCATCTGTGTGGGAAATATAAATTACTAAACACCGCCTGTGTTTTAAAACCTAACAAGCTGCATACAAAGACAGCATTTCTTACAGTAGGCGCTAAAGCTGCCTAATTAGGATGCTTAATAAGGTTTGTAGTGTAGATGGATTGGTTCTTGGGTAAAAGTAATCTTCGCCATGGAATGTCGGTAAGGACACTGAGACAGAAACCCCAGTTAGATTACTTTAATGTCCTTAAAATTCACAGAGTACACTGGTATTGATGGACATGCATAGTTTTTGTGCGTGTGTGTGTGTGTGTGTGTGTGTGTGTGTGTGTGTGTAAAAAAGCAAAAAGGTTTGAAAAACAAAAATGTCTGTTAAAAAGTCCCTATAAGGCATAGAGACAAGTATGTGTGTGGGTTAAGGAAAGGGACAAATAAATAACAAATTAAGCTAGAGTCTACAATGAACAGGATAACATTACTACATATAACTTATGAGACGCTATCACCAGATGTATGATGTACACAGAATGTACATAAACATGTAAGGTTATACACTAAAACATAATTCAATTCAATTCAACTTTATTTGTATAGCGCTTTTCACAAAAGGACATTGTTACAAAGCAGCTTTACATGTATGATAAATGTACACAGAACACAAA
>JAZGTJ010018429.1:0-11451 GCA_036877575.1 Botia almorhae | reverse complement strand
AATGTGTAGTATAATGCAATGTAAGTCGCTTTGGATAAAAGCGTCTGCCAAATGCCTAAATGTATCCAATTTGCATGTTTACATTAATGTCCTGGCCAAAAAGATTCCTGTCATTCACTAATATGAGCACCATGATTGACTTTTGCTAATTCATCTGATCAACAGTTGACAAAAGTACACCCAACAGCAATTAATTACGGTGAAAATTAATTAATGCTTGTGGTCATTATCTAAGTTAGTCTCGCCCACAACCTAAAACATGCACAGCATTTGCAAAAGAACACAAACAGCAGACGCAATACATTATTATTAAAGCGAAAGCGTTTTTTTAATTCTGCCATCATAAAGACAGCTTTAATGTTTATGAC
Organism: Botia almorhae; assembly: GCA_036877575.1. Taxonomy (NCBI): domain Eukaryota; kingdom Metazoa; phylum Chordata; class Actinopteri; order Cypriniformes; family Botiidae; genus Botia; species Botia almorhae. Next base: position 11,083 of record JAZGTJ010018429.1, on the reverse strand, counting down.
ATCGGTGACACAACTCCATATAGTCTCGTTATATTTGGCTTTAATGCTCTTTATTTTGCACTAGCATTACTGCCAGGTTTGGTACTGTTACGGAGAGACCGGTTGTGTTTGTGATAATAAACAATTACGAGAACACGGAACTAAAGTAAACGATATTTAATGAAATAATAAACACAGCAATAAACACAAACACCAACCGTAAAACAAAAGGGCAACAACATATAGCAGACCTGAGGCGCCTGGGCGGAGCAGACCTGAGGCGCCAGGGGGCAGACTTGAGGCCCCAGGGAGCAGACTTGCGAGGGGTGAACGCCATTACCTAGGCCGACTCTGGTATGGCGAGCACCGTCGCCGGGACAGAGACTTGAGCCGCGGACGCTGCCGTTGGGGTGCAGACTTGAGAGACGGTCGTCGCTGTCGAGACAGAAACTTGACAGACCTGAGAGACGGTTGCCGCCGACGGGGCAAAAACTTGACAGACCTGAGAGACGGAGACCGCCGTCGGGGCAAAAACTTGACAGACCTGAGAGACGGAGACCGCCGTCGGGACGCTGACTTGTGACGCGGATGCCACCGCCGGGATGCAGACTTGAGAGGCGGATGCCAACGCCGGGACACAGACTTGAGAGGCGGATGTCAGTGCCTGGACAGAGCTTTCAGAAGCGGATGCCGCCGCCTGGATACTGACTGGAGAGGTGGAGGTTGCCGCCTGAACAAAGTCTTGAGATGCGGACACTTGAGACGGTTGTCACTGCCAGGACAGAACTTGACCGACGCATTTTGGTGCGACCAAGACGCCATAATCCAAAACGAGGGACAAAAACCAAAAACAAAACAAAAGATCCAAAAAACGCAACAAACAGTAAAAAAAAACTGAAATACGAAACAAAAGTCCGGGAAACCAGAAAAAAGTCAAAAATACAAAAAACACTGCTGTGGTGTCGTCTGTGGGGTGGGTTATTCTGTTACGGAGAGACCGGTTGTGTTTGTGATAATAAACAATGACAAGAACACAGAACTAAAGTAAGCAATATTTAATGAAATGATAAACACAGGAAAAAACACAGACACCAACCGTAAAACAAAAGTGTGACAACATGTGCAACAGCAGTGAGTTCACAAAAACAAACCACGGTGATAAACGTATAATCCAAAAATCCAATGCAGCGGTATCCAAAGGGCAATCCAAATAAGAGTAATCCAACAACGAGCGTAAATCCAAAACCAGACAAAATGTCAGAAAAAACCTTGAACGATTACTAGAACAACAATAACTCCTACACCAAACAATAACCCACGAACCCCCATACAACACGGAACTTAAATACACATGCAAATCATGAAAACACAGGTGATGACGATTAACACAAAACCCAGAAGTGACATAAAACACATGAGACACACAAAGACAAAGTCATAATAAAAGTCCAGACTCCTCGCCCAGCGTGGGAGCCCAGCTTTGTTACAGGTACATGTGTGAAATTATGACATTTAACGCAATCTGTTGTATACCGTGCATATTGGATATATATCCAATTTAAATCCACATTTGAAAGTGGCCCAAATCGGATTTGAAGAAATCGGATCTTGTGTGTTTACACACATGCAACAAATTCCGATCTGTGAAAGGCATATCCTTACAAGTACAGTTTTTAGTGTATTACTTGCGCCCCCTTCAAAAATTGCTGTTGAGAAATTTTGTTTATTGTCTTGTTTCCTTTAATCTCTTTGGGCGAGACAGCAATGTCTAACTACACATTCTTCTGACAAGTGTTGCCCAGACATCTAAGATCAAGACTTTCCTAAATCAGCTATTTGATCCAAAATACAACAATCTAAAATAATTAGGGCTCGAATTCAGGGGAATGCAGGGAATAGCATCCTCGTTTAAAAATGACAAAAAGCATCCCCTCTGTAAAACCACCATTCCCCCTTACCATCCCCTTTAGATTATTAACCTTGTATATTATGTAAAGCTTGTCATGCAAATATAATGTTAAAATTCTCTACTTTACAAACCAGAGCCATTGAAAGAGAGTTGTAACACACTTTGATCTCGCCACCACGCAGTATATTGGTTTGTGTAGCTCTCAATAGTTCCAAACAAATCCGTGCAGTCAGCCAGTTTCAATGGGACAGCCAGCAACACCGAATATTTACAGCATTTCCACTTTATATTAATGCACAATGTGCATTAATTACCATGTTACCACCACGTTATCACAGCGTGATGGGAAGACAGGAACTGTTGGCAGGTGAGTATAGATGAATATATAGTCCTTTAGCAAACATGATGATAGTGATTAATGTTGCCTCTTTTACGAGGAATGACTGTGGGGTATCCAGCAGCAGGTTTCTTGAGATGAATACAGGTAAGTATACAGAACAATGACGCTGGAACACACAGGGAAGACAAGGGAGATCGCGAAGCATGGAGACGTGGAATCGGGTACTTAAGTTTAAATCCTTTTCCACAACAGAGACCAGACAATGTGACTGTGTGCAGCTTGTGTTCCTATAGTGTCTGGTAATGAGCGTGATGATGATCAGTTGTGTGTGATTAGAATTCGGGTGATTGGGAACGTGGATTGGGGGTGGAGCCTGGTGTGTCCGTGACACACATTGACTGCACATTTATAGTTGCATTTTGTCTGGGAAGTGAGAGACAGCATTAATCATTTTTTTTCTGTTTAAGGAATACGTGATGTAGAATACATTCAGCTGTATGTATACATTATGTTTCTCGTGCTTTTGTGGTCATAATTACTCACACCCTTATATTATGTTAAGACAATCATATAAATGCACAATAAATAAATATTAAAATATCAATGAAAGCAAGCAGTTGCACAATTTACCCAACAAATAAGTTTAATATTGCAAAATAAGCATGGCAAACAAGTTGCAGTCATTAAACGTTTTAATATAAAATATGTCTATTTAGAGAGTAGATAAGCTTTTCTTTAAATTGGCAGTCCTCATAGAAACTCCTTCAGCAGAAAGAGTTTTCAAATAACTATAGTACCTAAACCGGTCAGACAAATAGAGTAAAATATTATAATAGCTCCACTAGCCAGCTTCTTCATTCATTAATTGGCAAGCTGCATCATTGCACTCATAAGCCATTCTGTTGAAAACAAATAAACACACGATCTTGGATCCATGTTTAGGAAATAAATTATTTAAGTAATTTCAATTTTTCATAAACAGCAGAAAACTTTCTTACAATTACAGACCAGTCTGTCATTGGGGTGTGTAGTTATGTTGTTGTATTTGTCTGTTTCAATAAATAAATAAGAAAAGGACTTAGTGCATTAATGACTATAGAAATGTCTATTTAGTGTTGGGAGCTATAGACCTTTATCTCACTTCTTATTTCTGGTAAGTGAAGCAGTGTTTTGCTACTTCCGGTATCATTGCAACGCAGTCAAAACTAATGGTCGAATCCTCTTGCCAAGTTATTTCAGCATACTGGGCTGATCTAATTCTAATCAACAAGGATATCTTAGGTTTCATGAGTTCCTGACACAAAAAGAACTGAGGAAAGCATGGGTAAGATTAATACGGCGGGATGAGGGTTCTTTAAAATAATATGCGGGAGTACAAAACTGATGATGTCTATTTCTTACAGATTTTTTTTATACTAAAACTAAAGTGGAGAACTTCAGAAATACTGCAATAAATTTTTGTCCAAATTCTGAACACAGGAAAGCACAAAATACCTTTAATGAATGTTGTTTCAGTGAGTAGGGACTAAAGTATTATTTAGGGCTAAACTTTCCAAACATTTAGCAAGCTGTAGTTTATAGGGCTCCTCGTTCTTTCTCATTGACCAGCAGCAACTTATCTGTACTAATACCTCTCTGTTCACTATATCTGACACTGCATGCAAGAGGGAAAATATCACAGCCTATTGGCAACTGATAACTTTAAACTTATACTATGAAAAATTAGTTAGCCATGATTATTAACGATTGATAACACAAAATGAATAGGCTTGGGTTAGCATTTATTTCTTTGTAGACTCCACAAACTGAATAGAAACGGCTTACCACTGACATACAATTTATTGCTCAAATTTTGTAAATCGACAAACTGTTTTAGAGGTGCTGTATTTAGGCTACGTCAATGTTAGGTATAATTCACTGCAAAACATCTCTCTTAGTAATATGCTGAAGCTAACAGGATAACTAGACCAGAATATGTTGACATTGCAATTGACTTGAGTTAACAATAAACTTTTAGACTAAGAACCTGTATCCCTTGTCCGGTTTTACTTTGGTTTCACCACCAAGTGAACCACATATTCTTGGCCAAATGTTGGCAACGTCAACAGAGAGAATGTCGTCCGCCGCCACTCTTTTGCTAGCCAAACCAGAAACAGAATGCAAAATTTTAAAATCCCTGGTAGTCCTTCGGACAACCACTCTTCAGATTTTGGTAGCCCAAAATGAATTTAAGTAGCCCAAATAAGTTGCCCAAATGTAGAATATTGTAAAGACAAAACATCAATCAAAACCATTTTCATAACACAAATAAACACAAAATAATCAAATTACAATCATCAATACAAATATTTGGTTCTAACTAAACAGAAATTTCTATAAACTTGTAAAAACAATATAGAACATAATTCAGTCTGTGTCAGTTCTGAATCTGAAATATCAAGTGAAGTCACAGATAAAAAAATACCACTCGACGTTGAGGGCATAGCATTTCCTTCCTTAGCTTTCTCCATCTGTGCATCGGTCTCCACTTCATAACTGAAATACCTCACGCTGACACAAAATTTATCAGCAATTTCTCTCCACTGCGCATGCGCTCTCTATCACGTTTAATCTTGCTTCGGGAGCTTTCACTGGTCACGTCAGGATAGTAATGACACTCACAGTACACGAATACATGTTTCCCGCCGTACGATACTAGCAGCCACTCTTTTGCCATTTTTTCTTGTAGTACAATTTACATTTTAAACACTAAGCAACATCAAGGTTTCATTAACCACACAGTTTCGCGACGCCATCAACAACAGCCGTACGTCATCACGCAATTTGTACTAATAGATCACGTACTTATGGAAGTGATTGATTTGTATCATAGTAAAAGGGTTTGTTTTTATTTTATAATTTATTTTGAGCTGGTGTATAATTGGCAAGACTTTAAAAGCCTGATGAAAGCAACAATGTATAATTTATCTCAGATGCTGAACATTTTTTATGTAAAAAACAAATGTCCAGATAATTAAATCTGTGCAAACAAATTTTATTCCATGACTGACCAAGACTTTTTTAGTCACATGCATTTTAAATAATGTTAAAATGATCTTATTTGTAATAATTTGATTATGCACTTATCCGTTTTTGATGCCAGTTGGAAACAACAGGGCACCCATATGCTGATTGGCGATTGATTTTGTTCTGTCGCTGCGTTGCTTCTGGTGCGTCGGACAAATTGCTTGTCACAGAATCTTGTTGCGTCGCATTTGGTTACGATATCCCAGCAAACATGCCCCTTTGGGCCCTGTGTGGGGCCCATGCGGGCAGGCCCTGTGGGACCCAATACCGTAATGAAATGCAGGGCTCAGGTGGAGCCCCAGTGGGACAGCCCAAAGTGTGGCCTAGGTGTGGGCAAAGTGTGGGTATGCTGTGGGCACATTGGGCAAAGTGTGGGCTAGGTGTGAGCGTAATGTGGGCTCAGTGTGGGCACACTGGGCAAATGTTCTGCATATACAGAGAGCAGTAATAATGTGAAAGTCAGGCTTTAAATGATTAATTCACAGCAAATAACAATAATAATGAAATATATTTAGATTTATTTTTAACAACAATGGCAACAAAACAACAATAATAAAATCAAAAATAAAAAGGCTATTTAAAACAGCAATAAACTAAAACTGAACAAAACCACAGAACACTTAAAACACACGTAAAGTAAATTAAAACTGTCACGTTAGACCCTTTCTTGCCCTTTCTTTCTATCCCCCATTCTCGTCCCTTGCATTGCAGAGCCATGTTTTCATGCAGGCCTACACCTTACATGCTGTAGCTCGGCAGCATTTTGTCACAGCATCTAAGTGAGAAAGAAAACAATTGAATTACAAATGTTAAAAACAAAACAAGAGTTGTTCAAGTACTGTTAAGACATTTAAACCTCTGAAAGCTGCAAAAACCTGCAGTCATTGGGGACCATTTTGATTGGGGGAACTTGATATTAGTTAAGGATTGTTCTATGTGTATTAGATGATTTTAATTGGTTATTTTGAATAAACGATGAGTAATTAGGTTATCCTGTCATGCAGGGCTGGACTGGGACAAAAATAAAAACAGCCCTGACATTTTGGCCCATTATATTCGATCATTCCATAAAAGCCTTAAAGCCGTATAATAGGCAGGAAAAAGTGGGAGTTGACACATTGAATACTTACAGAAAGTGTAATTTATTAATACAATAAAACTGTATAATCCACACTGATGTTTTCTTAAACAGGCTATGACATCAGTCTTGTGTGTTTGAGGGAGAAAGAGTGTTTTCCATAGTGTAGCATTGAATAATCATTGATAGCAGGGAGTCTCTGTCTTCCTCCTTCTCTCTCTCAGCAAGTGTTTTGAAAGCAGTTTACTACACTCACTGCTTACCACAGGTACTACACTCACATCATCTATCCTTATTCTCCTCACTGTGTGTGCCGGTGCTACCAGGGCCACCACCACCACTATCATCATCAGCCACCGCCATCATTGGCTGATGAAGGTCCTGCTGCAGCAGAAAACATGTTATTTTGACACATTTTACAGCGTCTGTCTGAAGGACCTGTTTCTTTATTTTACACAATTTCTCTGTGCCTCCCTTGCGTTTCTTTGCCATCTCTCTGTGACTGATTTGACAGATGCACACTAATGCTGCACGCACACACAGAGCCCAAAAGGGGAGTTGTTTAAAGATTTGTTTGGGCCAGCCTAATGTGAATTAAGAAAAGAAGAGGTTTTTGGGACGATCAGACAAAACAGTATGAGATGTATCGGCTCAAAATGCCTTGTCTGCCAGATGGCCAGTCCACCCATACTGCCATGATGGAAAGTTGATAGGTTTATTATGAAATTAAAAATCAGGATTGTGCAAAATTGGAGTGTATTCACTTGATGATAATAAATAAATCTGTTACTATTTTAATATTTATTTTAAACAATATGACAAACAAATGAGGATATCTGGGTACAGGTAACATTATTCATTTATATATACCACTGACTACTGATTTCTCCTTCCTCTTTTCTTAAATTCTTATTTTAAGGACTTATCCCATGTAAACATTACATACTGTACCTATAACTGCTTTGCAGACCAGCATCTGCCCAAAAGCCAACTTCTGGCCAGAGCCCTTCCAGCACAGCTGCTAGGCCACTGGTATGGTCAGCATGCGGACAAGGATGTATTGGTGGATGGGCTTCGACCTCCAATTGTTGCCAGATACTTTGCTTAAATTAAGGCATACATTTGTATATTTACATAACAGCTATAATAAAACTGTAATGAAAACTAAACAAAACTTTATTTATTTAAATGTATTTATTCATTTCACTCTTTTATTAAAACGTCTTGCATCTTTAAAAATATTCAAAGATTTTGAGCTGGTGACCTCTGGCTGAGTTGATACAAAATTATCTGTTGTTAGTCAAGGTTTGATGCTTCTGTATGCTTCTGCTTTCTGACCTAAGATTAAGATAAGTTAGTCCTTGGTAATAGTCTTTGGCCTACATGAGGTCTGTCATGGCTTCTATACAGTTAAGAAAGGATTATACAGTTAGGATTTGTCTTAATATGCCACTACGTTTGTCTTTAGGACAAACTTATAAATACTTAATTATGACACAGTTTAATTTCATAATTATTTTGCAATATATAATTTATGTTCAATATGTTTAAATGGCCTTCTCTGGATAACTTAATGCTTTAAATTGTTTATGAAGACATTACTGATGACTCAAAACTCGTCATCAGTACTCCTATTAACAATACATCTTGTTAATAAAGCATACTATGCACAGGCAAGCAGATAAACCTAGAATATGATCGCAACGAGCGGTGAACTGCTGATCGCAACGAGCGGTGAACTCTGCGCATGAACATATCTGAGAAGCTGTGCTGTTCGCTATAGTGTTTATATTGAGAGAGGGTACAAACAATTTTGCTGCCTGTCTCGAACTTGGATTGTTTGACTGTTTGCTGCCTACCCTTGCCTGTTTACCGACTACTCTCTGTATTGCCTTCAAAAAAAAAAACGAACTGTTACCTGTACTTATTTAAGATTTGTATTTGTATGCGTTTTATTAATACCCTCAAATGTAATTGATATTTTTATGAAAGGCATACGTTTTAAAAGAAATTTAAATAAAATTCTTTACCTCCAAAAAACTTTTCGTCAGACGGTGTCCTGTCTTCAGAATGACTCCGGCTGTGCTGGCAGTTACCTCAGAGTTCAGCTTAGGAGCAAGTAACTTTCGGGGAATTTTCATGCGGAGTTGTGAGTACCAAAATGTATATATTTTTCAGTTTTTATGAATTTATTTTAATGAAATTATCTATAAACATCTATAACATTTATGATATGATACCTGGCAAAAAAAGTTTATTTCTTCTGACTGCCATAATTACTCTTTAAATAGTAAGGCCATGAGGGCCCAGAAGGGCAAAACCACATGGGCCCCACATTGGCTAACCCATATGGGCCTCACGCAGGGCCTGCCCACACTGTGCCACAGTAAACCAACACTTACCCACAGTGGGCCAACACTGGCATGTTTGCTGGGATGGTAGAACAGCTTTGGAGGATTGAAAAGGGTAGAACTTTTCACTTGAAACTTATTTATTAATGCAATAAGCTCAGTGAAGCTGTGGTTAACAGTGAATTTGGAACAGTTGACGGCAACCACTGACTTAAATTGTATGGAGAGAAAAGTAAAAAGTCAAAGGCTACCAGCAACTGTTTGGTTACATACATTCTGACAATGTTTAAATTCATGTGTTTTGTTTTGATGGCTCAAAGTTAAGTTAATAAAACATTTTGTTAACTAAAAATGTTTAAAATTAGACACATTTTGTAAATGTGTTTAGCTACAGGAGCCACAACCCCACCAAAAAAATACTTTTCACACCCAATTGTTTTTTACAATTCGACCACAGATAATAATTATGATTATATTTCCTTTTGGGCCAATATATGTTTCTGTTACATGTAATGATGGAGAGCAAAATTGTTTAAATTATTTTGTGAGCTTAATGTCAGTCTTTATACCTCACATTGTTTCTCATGTTCCCTTTGTGTTAGTTTGTGTGAGCACAAAGGTGGATGATTTTTGAACTGAAATAAACTGTTATGTCATAATGAGTAAGGTTCCTCTGTCCAAGGAATTTGCTGACATTTTTATCAGAAGTAGTACTAGCCACCGATCAGGTCTTAATTGTTGGTGATTTTAACATCCATGTGGATAATGAAAAGGATGCATTGGGCTTGGCTTTCACAGACATTTTGAACACTATTGGTGTCTCACAACACGTGTCAGGACCAACTCATCGCCGTAATCATACTTTAGATTTGATCCTGTCTTATGGTATTAATGTTGATGACATCAATATTCGGCAGCAGAGCGAAGACATTTCAGATCTGGTGTCCTGTAAAATACATTTACCTATGGCAGCAAAGTCACCTACTCGCTATAAATACAGTAGATATTTATAGCGAGTAGGAATAAGTAGAAATAAATTCTACTACTAAAGATTCTTCTATCAAAAACCTACCTGCACTGTCTTTATTCCCTAACATAATGGATGACTCTGAAGACCTTGACAGTGCAACAGAAAATCTTAACTCCTTATTTTCTAACACTCTGAAACAGCCCGGAAAATGCAATGCAAACGAAGCAAACAAAACTGGAGGTATTTCGGATAGCATGGAAGGAGAATGTTTCAAATTATAGAAAGGCCTTAAAAAGCTTTAGATCTGCCTACTTTTCAAATCTTTTAGAAGAAAATAAACACAACCCTAGATATCTATTTGACACAGTGGCTAAATTAACCAAAGATAAAGCGTCATCTGCCACTGACCGTTGTCAATACCATAATAGCAATGATTTTATGAGTTTCTTTAATAACAAAATAGACACTGCAAGAGACAAAATCATAAACATGCAACTGTCTTCGACACAAACAAATCAGATTGTGCCCAAGGAGCAACTCCAGTCATTATCTCCTATAGATAGGGATGAACTGTCATCTGTCAAAAATAATCATAGCATCTAAATCAGCAACATTTATGCTTGATCCTATACCTACCAGGTTGCTGAAAGAGATGCTGCCTGAAATTATAAACCCTCTACATGGTATTAATAATACATCATTGGTGTTAGGATATGTCCCAAAGTAGGGGTCACCAACCTTTTTGCAACTGAGAGCTACTTCATGGGTACTGAGTCATACAAAGGGCTACCAGTTTGATACACTCTTCTGAAATAACAAATTTGCTCAGTTTGCCTTTAGTTATACGTTATTAATAATGATTAATGATACTAATCTATGTGAATACACTGATCACGTTAATGATTTCTCACAATAATTATCAACAATGACAACAAGTTGTCAATATACAAATTATCGATATTCAGCACTTTATTTCTATTAATCTCAGCCCGTAGTGCGCTTCCCGGTGGGTAGTTAGCATGGTAGCTTTTGTGACACGTAGTGAAGTGTCTCTCCACATTGTGCCGCCCCGCAAATGAGACACACGCAGGTTTCTTTCACAGTCGTAAAAAACACTTCCTCCTCCCATTCATTGTGAAAGTGATAAGTTTTCTTTCTTTTTTCTGCCATGTTTTTGGGGTAGGAAACTGCATTTAGGGCCCATCTTCGCTGCGTTTGCTACCTTACTCTCCATGAGCTCTGAAGTTTTATCACTAGAGTAGGTCAGAGTTCACCTAAACTTATCTGAACTTAATGTATAATAAACATATTTTTAAGATATTGTCATTTTTAAATCTATATAAATGCAAGTGTGATTAAAAAAGAATAGCAACAGAATAAAATTAAATTT
>JAZGTJ010018428.1:0-11452 GCA_036877575.1 Botia almorhae | reverse complement strand
CCAATGTGTCATCAACTACACAAACTACAACTCCAACCAATGTGTCATCAACTACAACAAATGCAACTCAATCCACTGTGTCAACAACTGTGACCACTTCAAATACATCAAACACATCAACCACATCATCTTCATTCAACTCATCTGTGAGCACCATCACTCACCCCATCACTAATATTACACTCAACACGAGCCAAACGACCGTCAAGACCAGCACCACCATTAAAGTAACTGCTCATCAGACGCCTCCATCATCCAGCCAGTCATTGACAGCTAGTGTAATCAGCTGTGTGCTCCCCGCTCTCCTTCACCAGCTGTTAAACTGATCTTCACACCTGGACCAAAACAAACCTGCCTGCACCTGCACTGTAGTACAGATTCATCTAGTATTACAGAACCATCTTCAAAATGTAATTGATGAAGTCTAAACTGAACATATGCTACTAGTCAAGGGTTTAGACACGCTGGGCTCAGTTTATTTTAAACTCTTTAACTAACAGCCTTTGTTTTACTGATTATTCTTTTGTAATTATTTGAAATGGCTGGTTAAGGAAAACCAGGGAAAATCATATAAACAGCATCTCAGGTTTGGACCTCATGAAACCGGGTGAGAAACGTTTGCTCCAGGTTTGATTAACATGTTTCACAATTTGGGATTTTCTTCTATTAATTAAGCATCCAAAGTTCAATGTTAAACCGTGAAGTTTTAACAATAAACATGTTATCTGTTGATGGGGTGTGTGTGTTTGTGTGTTTGTGTGTGTGTGTGCTGAGAGAAATCGAGCACTGAAGTAAAAATGATGCATTCACATACTGATACATTGATTGATGAAATATTTTACTGCAGTTCTACATTAAGAGATTCGTTGTTTAATAAATAAACTTTTCCTGGACTTTGAGACAATGATACAAAAATAGTTTTTTTTTACTTTTCATTTCCTTAAATTTCCAGTTTATCATCTTATACTGAATAAACTGTAGATAAGTCTTTAGTTAAACATCAACCGACCAAGTCAAGGAACAATCTACAACAACAAACCATCAAACTGATTCCTGGAGACCCAACAGCAGTTAGAACAGACAACAGCTACTAACATCATTTAACTCCTCTGCTTCTGTCTGAATGTCTCCTCTAGACTCTTTTAAAAGGATTAAGTGGAATGTCACATTTACTGTTTCTCATAATCTTACTTGTCATGGGAAAAACAAGCTGTCGGGCATGACTGCGGAAATTCACGCAGTTTCTGTGAGTTCCATTAAAGTGCTGAATCTAGTGATCACAAGGCAGAATAAATAATATACTACAAATACATTTGATGCTAAACTAACTTTGAACATTTTCAGAAACCTTTAATTTAACTCATACGGTTAACTTGACCCACTCGCTCTCTTTTTAAGATATATGCTCCTCTAATCAAGTCCTCCATAAACTCACAGATACACCTACTGACACAAAGCTCTCCTGGATCATGGTGAACATTTCCAGTGTGAGTGTGGGGCAGAGGTTTCTTATCAGTTCTCTGTGTTCTCTATACGCTCTTACAGGCAAATAATAAAGCCCAGATTCATAAAGCACATCGTTACTACCGTCAGTAACTCGTTTAATTTCAGTTATAACAAGTTGAACAGCTCTAGATGTGGGTGAATTGTGCTTTCACTGTATGTACACACACATTTATCAGTTGTAATGTATACAGTCTATGTCTTACACATCTGTTGTGTATTTGTGTTTCTAATCTCCTGTGCGATATAAAGCCTTCAGAGCTGGAGGTCACCTTCACACTGCTTCTGTAGAGGGAAATACAATCCACAGAAATCATGATGAGTTTTGATCAGCACTGCTGACGGCTGTGTAGGTTTAGATAAATATTCGACATAATTATATTCATGGGAGGTTCTCACTTAAACGGCTTATAAGTTCTGTGTATGTGTGTGTACTAGTATTCAGCACGTTATGGGCACCAAATGTTCCTACAAGTGTAACAATACCAGGAAATTTTAACCTTGTGGGGATATTTTTAGGTCCTCATAAGGAAAGAAGCTTTTAAATACAAAATGCTGTTAATAAATCATACAGAATGCTGTTAATAAATCATACAAAATGAAACTCTACAACAGCAGAAATGTTTTTGGGAGGGTCATGTTTAGGGGTGGGGTTAGTGTGGGGGACAGAATATACAGTGTGTACAGTATAAAAATCATTATGTCTATGTCTCCACTACGTCCCCATGCTTCCTGTTTTTCCTGCATGTTTTGGGGGAATTTAGAAGGTTTTTTTAGGGTTCTTGCTTTTCTGCCCCTCAGAAAGGGTCTGAAGAACAACATAATTATCAGATTGATCACAAATCATTCAGTCAATCAGTCAGGTTCTGAAACATTATTTACACATGAACATGAAATATGACGGAGAGCAGCTACAGACATCAGACACACTGTTAACTGACAGAGGTCAAATTCCTGTAACACACATCCTGTTTCTGAGGTCATGTAGAGGAGTGACGGGCAATTTAACAAATCAAACAAAAAGTCTCACAGTTAAACTCTTATCAAAGACATGAAAGCAGCGTGACTTTCAGCCTTCACTGCACCTGACCTCAAAACAGCAGCAGTGAGAGACAGAGACAGAGAGAGAGACAGAGAGAGAGAGACAAAGAGAGAGAGACACAGAGAGAGAGACAGAGAGAGAGAGACACAGAGAGAGAGAGACAGAGAGAGAGAGACAGAGAGAGAGACACACAGAGAGAGAGAGAGACAGAGAGACACAGAGAGAAAGAGAGACAGAGAGAGAGAGACAGAGAGAGGCAGACAGAGACCGTCACTACTTGCACAGAACTCAACACAACAGTGTGAAGATGTTAAACATATTGATGATCTCCATACAGTTTTATGTTAGCAGCACAAAGCTTGTGGGTTTCATTCCCAGCTGCCTCTCTGTCCTCAAATACACACAGTGTTTAATAATCCTAATTTTCATCCAGATAACATAGTGCTAAAAGATATTTAGACTTCCCAACATTATCCAAACTTACTTTTTCTAAATAATTGCTTCCAAAATGGCTGAATTTTCAGTTTCCGGAGAAATTGCAGCAGTGATTATTAATAATTACATACATACTTACATCGTCAGATTAACTCATGTTAACAGTACAACAGACCCATTAGAAAGAGCAACAATGTCAGATGTGTCACAGATGTTTGCAGTGTGTTGACATACGAGACTGTAAATCTGCACACGTCTCACAATTACCAGACTAAATGTCCAGAGAGTGACTACACACACTGCTGGAGAATGACCGATCTGATCTCATGTCAGTGTGAAAACCAAGAAACAGAAACGACACATACAGGAACACGTTTAAATGTGTGTGTGCAACAAAGACCACATCAATACATAAATATGAACCATGAACCAAAAAACTGATTTCAAATGTTACTCACATACTTCAATACTTTACAAAATTGAAGCCACTCCCCATTACATAATATTCCACATAATTCACAAACTAATAAGTTACAGAATAAAGTTTCTTTGCACTCCAGAAATAACACAACAATATTACACTGATAAAGACCAACCGGTCCATAAAAACCCCTCAGAACAGCAAACACACCAGCAGTGACTGTACACGAATCATTCCCACTGATACCGAACATTCCCAATACAATAAATAAACGTCCAGCAAAACCATGTCAACGAATAAAAGAGTAGAAATAAAGGTCTGATCAGAGCGTCTGAAGTAAGCGGCTAGTTTCACAAGTGAAATCTCTTATTAAAACAGGTGAGATTTTTTAGCCTCTCACATTACCAATAAAAATGTTTATATGGTGGTCTGTCTTTATAAGCTCACACACTGTGCACAACACAGTCTTTTATTGGTTTCCCCTGAATGCACATTGCATTCACTTACTGTTGCACCCATGCCTTCAAAAGTCTGTTTACAGGACCGTGTTTTTATTGGTGGAGGCAGTGGGGATGGGTGGAGTCAGGACAGGTGGGTGGGGTTAGATAAACTCAAGCTCCCACTGTTGAGTCTCGTTCTCCTCGTTCTCTCGGATCACTAAATGTTGTCTGTCATATGACTTCCCCCCTGAAAAACACATTCAGTTAATTATACTCATTCTCTCATTCTGTGTCTTAAACTCTCCCGGGAAACACGACAAATTATGAATCATTATTATAAACTTTCTGTGGTGAACTGTGTGGAAAGACGACTGATCTGAACACTGATCTGTTATGTAGTTTTGTTCTTTTCTAACCAAGAAAAGTTACAGACTGCAGCTTTAAGATTCATTATCAATGTATACAACATGTTTCCAGTGTTACTGGTCAGTCATTCTTTTTAATCGCTTTTTAAATATTATGCAGTTCATAAAAAAAGCATGTATAACAATTATACAAGACTAAGAAAATGTTTTAAATAGTTTTCGATTGCATAGCGTATCACACTGCAGGCCACTGCTTGACATGTCACGTAATACACATATAATCATATATTAATAACAATAATCAGAATATAAACAACCAGCTTCACACATATTTCAAATATTTCACTGTTTTGTTGTGCTGAAGTGTGTGATGCGACACAGCCTGTGTGTCTCACCTTTAATGTCCAGCATCATTCCAGGGAAGGTGATGCTGGAGATTCTGCCACTGATCTGAGCGCTCCACGTTTGCACAGGCACACGCGTCTCCGTCCACAGAACCACCTTCACATCTGCCTCAGCTTTCCCCATCACCTGCAGACTCATGCTCCGTGCCAGCTGCCACAAACACAGTCTCCATGAACATTCACAAACGCAAGATTACAATACTCATTATAATCGCTATAAACCTGATCATTATAAAATGCTGATTCATGTCATGACAGATCAGGGAATAACAACAGTAACTTACAGTATATACTGTATTTACCTGTAAAGAGCAGCTTGTTATGTAAATATGCTGCAGATGTGTATGATGTACCTTGTTCTTGATGAGGCCGTTCTGATAGAACCAAACATCAGTCATTCCCTCCACCTCCTCTGAGACGACCACACGGCCCGTCTTCATCTCCTCAACCCCACCCTGAACTGACATGTAGTGGCCACACCCCTTATTCCTGATGCGGAACAGTCTCTGTTTCTATAGCAACACATGAACACAGACAAAATAAAGACAAAACCAGGCTTGCAAAACTGGGTAATTTTAAAAATTCAAAGTTTATGAAATATTGAGATATTACATATCTTTAATAAATATGAATTTACAGGAATTAATTGGAAATTTTGGGCAATGTTTACAAACTGTATCATATACAAACATAAATATAAACGTATTCACTTTCTTGACCTGACTCATCTTTATCTGTGTGCCATAATTGCCGTATATTACTGTAAGTGTAATGACATCTTCACACCTCATCTGTGTTTTTTACAGTCATTGTATTGTTATTAGGCTATGTGAAGCTACTCACTTGTCTGACTGGATAGAGAGAGCCAATACTGGAGAGAGAGCTGAATTTGTGCCAGCTTGCTATTTCAATGGGCTCCAGCAGGAACTGGCGCCCCCTGTAGTTACTGTGTTCACATAACACCCAGCTGCAGAACAGAGAGACATTACACAGCATTAAATATTTGATACTTTTGTCAAGATAATCAAAACAAAGCGCAGTCAAAAAACTATGAAACACTTCAGGATATTAGCATGTGCATTTCCTGAAAATCAAAACTACAACACGGCCGTTGCTAGCATCACACTTTAACTATTCAGCTATAGAAACATACGGACACATTTATGACATGTACAGACATATACTGTGTATACAAACCCCCCACAATATTTGAAACATGTATACATAAAGTAGACAATCACAAATATACTGCTAATATAAAAGTACACTCATTCTAAAAGTACACAAGCAGCACCACACACACACACACACACATTCTGACCATCCACTGTTGACTCTGACAGACAGGAAGTGTGTATTAAAGCCTTCCTCCTGCAGGCTGGTCATCTGTGTATCAACAGTGACCTCTCGACCCTCAAAACACTCCAGCCCATAGAGAGAGATTGACGGAACTGAGAAGGTCTGAAAGACAGAATGAATGAAGGTATTTAGCAGCATAAACAATCACTGGTTTGTTTAGCGTTGCTAATGATCTGTCTGCTCACCACAGGAACTGCTCTGACAGAGTGAACACGGCAGCCGGTCGGACAGCCCATGCTGATCAGGTTGGGATAATTCCCTTCTGACAGAACATACAGATCTCCTGTGAATCCTTCTCCTTCATACAGCACCCAGCTGAAAGACACACACTTACAACATCAGTGCAACACAACCAGAAATATATTTCTGTCACTCTTGTTTGTGTTTATCTACATGTCACATTTAGCAACTACAATAACAACTACAGTACAAATGACAATAAACAACATTACAATTAATGTTATTGCATCACATAACAAAATATACAACCGACTTGTGTTTATTCCAAATAAAAGCAAATTCAAGCCACAGATACACACTGTTCTAAATGAAAGATATGTGTGCATGTAGTCTAGGCTGTGTAAAAGGAAATGAAACATTGTATTGGGTCGATCCACACAACACTATAACAATCACGTAGCCAATCAGCAATTTGTTACTTTGAGGGCGGAGCAATGAAATTATTGTTTGGGTGTTGATTTCAAACATCCACTGCATTTATCTGACATTGTTTACTGTACCTTTAAACATGTTCTGGTTGTTAAAGTGAGTGTGAACTTAGTGTCTATATACTCATTGTGGTCTGTGTATACTTTCTGAGATGAGTGATCACCTGACAGCTGATGCAGTCTCACACTCAAAACTCATCTGCTTAAACAATCAGACCAAACTCTCACCTTCCACCCTTCACCCTGCAGGACCTCACTGTTACATTCCCAGGCAGGAGACTCGTGTTCTGGTGACACACCCAACATTCACCCTGGAAATTAGACTCTGGATAGAGCAACACCTGCAGAAACAGAGGAACAACAGAGAGACTGAGAACAAACATCACTGAAGCGTCCTGAATTACACGTCTTACCTCAGTCTTACCTCATTTCTAAAGCTGGGCTTCTCACTAGGTGCCTAAAACACACAAGACCAACCTCATCATTTAAATAAAAGACTCAACAGAATTCTGTCTTTATTAGGATTGAACTGAAATACAGAATTAATACTTCAGAATATTTGTTTAGTTTTAATTTAGCGCATATTTAAACATATTTATCTATATAGCCACAAGCCAATTAATATTCATGAGCCATGCTGATAAGGTTCATGCTGTGCCCCGCCCCCAGGCTGTCACACTTTTAGTGCTCAGCGGAGTGAAGCGTCTGCTGAGAAGAGAAGCTGTCAGGACTCACGTGGAGGATGGGCTGTATGGAGCAGATACGGTTGTTTCCAGATCCCCAGTCAGCACAGGCACTGTAGAAACCTTTCTCCACAACATACTGATTCCCTGAGAAATCCACATGAGAGTACACCACCCACCTGAGGAAAGATCATTCACACACTGTCTCAGCAAACACTTCCTGTGACTCACGTGTCATGTGATCAGTGCACATTTATCTGTTCTTTACTGATGAGCTGTACATACGCTCCGCTCAGCACATGGATGGAACGAGTGTTGATGCCGAACCCAAACTGCTCCACATCTGCAACAGCTTCTGTCACCTCAAAGGTCTGCTGTTCACCAGTGCTCCTCTGCTCCTCCAGCTGCCCATGTAACACCAGCATGGGTTCAGACAGTTCCTAGTGCACAGAGACACACAGCAGTGCAAGCCCTTGAGCTGACATGTGTCATGACTCATGATTTATTTTTATGTAAATAACAGTACAAAAGTAAAATGTGTGTGAGAGTGTTTCTTACAGTCTGGATGGGTCGTAATGAGCGCAGCTCTGAGTTAACTCCTCCCCACATGCGCCAGTCATGATACTCCCCCTCCTCCAGAAGATACTGATGACCGCGAAAACCCTCCTTCTCATAGCCAACCCAACTACAGGAGAGATGGAGAAAAACACAAGAGAGGAAAGAAAGAGGAACAGAACACTGATTCAGAGCACTGTTCACTCTCTCTCAGACACACACAGTCAGTCTGTACTCACCATCCTGCAATCACTTTACAGGACCCTGCACTGTACATGAACAACGCCTGCTGTCTGTCTACTCTTGTCATGAAATCTCTCATGTTGCTGTAGATTTCTCTGTTCTTCCCACTGAAATATGGCTTTTCATACAGCACAATCTGTTATGAACAACATTAAACATTAACAAAACACACCAATAATATTTCAGTTCCATTAGATTATTGTTCTGATTCTTTTATCTTACTTTGGCCTCAAACAGGTTCTCCACTTTTGGTTCCCCCTACAAACAAACACAAACATGCTGTAGACTCATGAGAGGACTAGAAGACAGGTGTTTGTGAGGGGGGCACCTACTATTTTGAGGGGGTGCAGGGAGCCCACATACGGGTGTGTGACACCCCACGCTGCAGGGTTGGGGAAACCCCCGACCTCAAGAACCCGTGGAACGCCCTGAAAGAAAGGTTCCGCAAACAGCAGCCATCTGCAGAGGAACAAACATTGACTTGTGTTGAGCAGATTTTTACAGAACTGGAACAGCTGTTATTTCCTGCCTGATGAGTTATTTCTTATACGTTTATAATAACATGAGTGTCTCCAGCGACCAGTAAAACAGCAGCACTCTGAAATCAGACAAGCAGCTCTGATCACTCACAGTCCAGCGCTGACGATCACAGAGTTCGCTTTGATCGGAAAGCCGAACATTCTGGCATCTTCTGACGTGTCTCTGAAGGTGACTTTCTTTCCCTCTGCGTTGTCCTCTGGGAAAAGATTAATTTCAGGAATGCTGTAATCCTGGGAAGACAGTTGCTTGTGTTAAGATTTTTGAGAATTAAAAAAATTCTCATTTACTTATGCAAACGTTTGTAAACTTTTCCAAGCACTGCAAAATATGGATGCAGTTCCCGTTTAAGACACAGGAAGGCGCAACACGACCATTCAGTCCTCTGCTGTGACTCCAGACTGCAGTGAAAGTTACAGGTGACGGCAACACTGTAGTTAACTAACAGATTTATTCATAACTTAAATAACCAGTCCATCTCTGTCAGGAGACCAATCACAGCAGCTGTTACAGTTGTTAACCTTGTTAATCAGACTATTTTGTGAGCATCAATAATGTAACGCATCAAGATATTTTGACAGGTGCTTGTTTTTGACAGAATATTTATGACCTATAAAGGCAGAAGTCTGTCTCACCCTCACTGCTTGTCGCATGGACCCAATAACAAACTTTCTCTTCATCTGTGCTTTAGTCTCATGTTCCTCATGTCTGTGCGGTGCTGTTCCATTCTGCTGATAAACCTCTTCCTGCAGCGGTCCGAATGGATCTGTCAGCTCGGTGCGCCCCTCGTCCAGCGCTATCTTTCTCCCTTTGAAGTTGGGTTTCTCATACAACACCCACCTTAGGAGGACAAAATGTGGATCATATTTGAGAACATATGTGAGAGAGATGACACCTCTGATGTCATTTTCATATTGACAACAGATTTGTTTTACACTCACCCTCCTCTGATCACTCTTATTAAAATGGTTCCTGTAAACTCCCACACTGTAGCATCCACAACATCACCTCGCAGTTCCATCCTGTGTCCACTCATTCCAGGCTCACCATAGATTATCATCTGATAAACAAACAAACAGCGTAATAAAGACCCTCCACCTCTCTACACTGACTGCATCTTTTCATATTTTACCCTCCCAGCCTCTAGGGGCAGCAGATGCAGCGACGCTGGATGCAGCGACGCTGGATGCAGCGACGCTGGATGCAGCGACGCTGGATGCAGCGACGCTGGATGTAGTGAAACTCAGAGCACATCTGTTCAGATTGTTTTATGTTTGCAAACCACTTTGTTTTCTTTAACCTTGGGGCTGCAATTTTTCACTGATTAATGATACTGGTTGGCAGAGGAGGGACACATGGACTCCTGGAATGCTCAGGAATAAACTTGACAATCCGGTTTCTAGGGACTCACCTTTCCAGGTCGAGGATTGAGTTTTCCATGTTCTTTTTCTTTGGTGAGCTGAGAAAAACATTCAGTACGTCAGGTGAGCGGCTACATTAAAAAATAAACAGTAAATTATGATGAAGTCTCATTAACCACAGATGTCTCACAGCAGAACTGTTGCAGGTAATTTTTGGGGTAACTGTATATACAGTATCACATAATTCTGTATATATTTCAGGCCTTTCTGAGTGGGATGCTTTTGTGCTTGCAATAAGCCATGACAAAGTTAGACGAGAGACAACATCACACAAGCGCCAAAGTCACATTTCCCTGTTTGCATATGGGATGTTTCTATTGACAAGCCAAATAAAGGATTTACATCATTCAGATGTCATAAAACTACCATCATAAAGTGTCAGTCGTACTGTAAACTGTGAAACTACAGTATGTATTTTTGCAGAAACGCAGAATATTTCAGATATGCACATGGAACAGGTTCCATCATTGTGTTCCATCTACTGTATCTCTACTGTATCTCTTCTAGCTTCAAGCAGATAATATTGAAGTTTATGGCAGTTGAGTGTGTTTGCTGACAGTGATCTGTAAAGCTTATGAATATTCATCACTGACATGTGACTGAAGTAAATGAAGGTGTCGTCATTTTTCTCCCTGTAAGAACAAAGCAAGAAACTGCCCAGACAAAGAACAGAACAGGGTGTGTCAGAGCAGAACACATAGCCGGTCTAACACAATTATCAACACAAATCACATGATAAAAAATAAACAGACAAATACTGTAACATTGCCTCTGACTGTTTCCCTGCTGGTGGATTCTGAGCCACAGAGAGGACCTGACTGAGACATACCAACACTGGCCTGACTGAGCAAATTTAATATGCAGATTTTTAAAAATGTTCATCAGAAGATTCAAGAGATTTCCTGTAATAAAGTCAAAGTTCTGTGGAAAACCACAGGAAAACCACAGGATAATTGGTGCTCCCCTGCCCACCCTTCAAGAACTGTATACATCCAGAGTGAGCTCAGAAAATCACTCTGGACCCCTCACACCCAAGCCACCCCCTCTTTGAACTCTTACCATCCGGCCGGCGTTACAGAGCCCCAAATATCAGGACTACCAGACGCATCAACAGTTTTTTCCCCCAGGCAATACACCTTATGAACAGTTAAAATGTTCCTCTGCATTTCATCCTCTGCATTCCATCCTATCACCCATAGCACACCCATAGCACAACTGTACATACATATTTATTTGTCAATTTATTTTTACAAATTATTATTATTTTTTTTATTTATTTTTTTGGTCTACTTTTGGTCTCACATGTGTATTTTTCTTATTCCCTTATTTGTATTGTCTGTGCGTTGTTGTCTCTGTGTACTGGAGGCTAATAACAC
>JAZGTJ010018427.1:0-11453 GCA_036877575.1 Botia almorhae | reverse complement strand
ACCAATACTCATTTCCAGAAGTATCGATACACTGAAATCAGTCTAGCTGTGTCACTCTCTCTCTTCTCTCCAGCAGCAAACGTGACCGCAGTGTCTGTCTCGTATCATTCGCTGCGGTTAAATAGTGTTAGTGAGTAAGATGTGAGTGCGGGACACGAGCGGCTTTGATTGAGAAAGAACAGCAGAAGTGCTGACTGCAACTATTTTACATTTGAAACAAATGAACACAGAAAGACAAAAGACACAAGTTTGTTTTCGCATGTGATGCACCTTTGCGCATCCATGTTTACTATAGCGCTCTATGTGCGCTGATCAATAAATATGTGAATCCAAAATTAAAATCTGTTCATCATATAAATGTTAATGTAATTTTTCCCTGTGGTATCGAATATCAATATTTTTCAAGGTATCGTACCGAAGTTAGAAATTCCAGTATCCTGACAACACTACTTTAGAGTAGAATAGTAACTTTTCAGTTGCAATTTGTACAAAGACTATTACTTGGTTCAGTTTATTTTTAAATGGTGTTTTGCTTTTTTATTTTACATCATCTTGAGCGTCTGGGTTTGGACAAGGTTCTTTTTCTTATAGACCCAATGAGACTGAATAGTTCTGGCCTGCCAATGTTTTATAGGAACATTTTTAAGGTTTAGAGTCTCTTTTGTTGTTAAAAATGTGGTGGACTCACCGTCTCTTTTCTGGCTAGTGATCGAGCCTTTAATTGCTGGAGCACGTCTGGACTTTCTGCCTGTGGTCTTTTCTTAGGACTCAACAAGATACTTATTGATAAGAAATAAGAAAATCACTACCTTGGGTCAGTTATTGGAAGTTTCAGGACTTAACTTCAAGAGTTAAGAGGCAACGGCTTAATGTTTGGGAATCAGCTTAATTAGTTTAGTGGCTCAGCTTCTAGGAAAATGGTCGGCAGCTCTTAACACTGTTGAAAGGACGGTTTTGACTGAATATGGTGATGGTTTCTATAACCCAAATTTGGAAGATTCTTTTCCTGGCTTGTTCATTTCATTGACTTTAGAAGGGGTTTCTGGAGTCTCAAGATCAATATTTCATGCTTCAGTGAGTTGTGCTAGATTAAAACCTTTATTTTTGTTCTTGGGAAATATTTTTTGAAGCTGTAACGAAACCCTTTCTATGGTGAGTTTTTTTTTTATATGTAATGAGGAAAAAAATTTGCAATGTATTTGCCAGTTGCTAAAATTTGGCTTAACCAAGCAAAACTAGCCATTTATATAAGCAGGATAAAGTAGAAAATAACTTCATGATGTAGTTGTGCTTTTTTCAAACATGGTACAAGTAAAGATATTGATTGAGTTATGGATGATCTCATTACTTTCAAAGGCATTTGGTGTTGTAATGAGGCTTTGTGCTCTGTTTCTGAAGGTTAATTGGGTTTTTTCGCTCATCATGTATATTATAAAAGTTGAAGGTTTTTGTGAACTGTTGTTGTAATAAAAGACTGTTAAATTAAAACAAACAAACATTTTCTCTCTCTCTCTCTCTCTCTCTCTCCTGCAGTCCCTTCAGATGGATGTGAAGAGCTTCCAGTTCTCTGATAAAGCCACACACTCAGCTGGAGTCCCCGGCAGCTCTTACAGGTGAACACACACGTACGCACACACAGCTACTGTTCAAATGTTTAACAGCGTGGTTTGTGTGGCCGCAAATTAAACTTCTGCAGCTTTTAAATTGTAATGTTTTTAGGAAAACTCCCCAATTACTCATCAGAAACGTACAAATGTAATTGTCACATTCACAGTTTTTGTCAGTAAAATGTAATTTAAGAATTACAGGTTGCATGCAGATATTACAGAGACTGCAGTACCTTTACTCTCTCTCTCTCTCTGTCTGTCTGTCTGTCTGTCTCAGGCCTGGTTCTGCCAGTCCGAGTGGTAAGTCGTCTGGTCCTCCCGCTATGGTGTCTCTTCAGGGTCATTACACACAGCAGGTATCAGCCGTCTGTTTCAGTTTGGGCTTCTGTTTAATGTTAGTCATGTGACCCACCCCTGATTTTTCTGCAGGTCTCTGCCCCTCAGGGCAGTTTGGTCATGCACATGAGAGCCCCCACCAGTGGCTCATTCCCAAACCCCATCCAGCGCCCTGTCATGCAAGTCAACAAGACAGTCATCATCCGCTCTCCACCCTACCCCAGCCCCGGGTGTGAGCCACCCCACTCCATGCCCCCCTCCAACCCTGAGCCCTTCGCCAAAGCCCCTGAGGATGGAGTGAAGGTGAGCCATCCACTGTCAACATAGGTAATGGCACTTAATCTCACTCCTTCCATGTGTATAACCTGTTAGATTAAGGATCTGAAAATCAATAAATTCAGTACAATTGACTAAAGTTTAGACTGTTGACCGTGTTCAGTAACAAACACTGATGATAATAACCAGATCAGACTTGAGTTCTATGAACGACAGGAATGGAGATCAGTAGCAGTGACCTCTGCAATTGTTTGTCTTAATACACTTACGCATTTGGCAGACGCTTTTTTCTAAAGTGACTTACATTGTGTTATACTAAACATTTGTTTCTGAACCCATGAACTTGGTGTTGTTAACGGCATGATCTACCCACTGAGCTACAGGAAAGCCATTTGTGAAAACAACATGTAAAAACATGTTATGTGTTCAGGGTAGATCATGGGAATGTGAAAAATGACTGATTTATTGGTTTATAGGCCAAAACAAAATATTTGGTTAGGTAAGATTAACGGAACTTTCAGCAGAATAAAATGACACAGCATTCAAGAAATGTTTGATTATAATCTCTCAATGACACTGAAGTTTCACTAACTGTTAATGTGTGTTGTGTTTATGCAGCTGAAATCTGTGGCTGTGATTCCCAGCAAACTCCAGGATCAGCTTCCCTTAGCACAAGTCACATCTGTCCGGACCGGAGGCATTACACCACAGTTTCTCAAAGTGGAGGAAAGCAAAGCCTGATGAATGGACCTCATGATCATGTGACCCGGCTGTGTGTGGCGTCTCTTGCTTACTGGACTCCAGCATTGATGCACAGGATCACAAACATCACAATAAAACGTCTACTCTTAACACAGAGATATGAAATCTACAAATAAATGTTAACTAAATATATAAATATACATGGACACTCTTCAGACTTTACGGTCAGCTTTATTTACATTTTAATTTACATTTTAAGTAAAGAATAATGATTATAGAAATCGCAAACAAATCCTGCTGTCTGCAAGCAGAACACCACAGTGGACCACCTCTTCCAGTCTGTGTCTCCACCCCCGATGCCAAACAGAGCCGTGATTGGACTCCATGTTTTGATGGACAGAAGCTCCAGCAAGCGCTTTTTTTTTAAAATATGACTACAGTAACATGCCTATTTGCTTATCAAAGAACCTTTTATTCAATAAAAAACTTCAAACCCAGATTTGAGGGCATTGCCATTTTTTCCATGTTAAATTGAACAGAGTATTTCAGATGATTTTTTTTAACGGAAGTTAAAAATGTTAATGTTTCATGCATTGTGTAAACGCAAAGCAACATTTTATGTAATTGCAGCGTTGTGCATGTGATATTAATGTTCAGCTCCGCCTGGTGAGAGCAGTGTTTGCGCTGTGTGGTCTGGGTGAATTTTTGGGCCCTCAATCATTGATGTCACAGGAACTCTTGTGCCGTTGTGATGTTACAGTTCCTGTTTGCCCTGTTTCCGTTTTATGCGCTCTACAATAAATATCTTTTTTCCCTATATTTCGTTCACAGAGATGTGAGAATGACACCAGCATTAAACAGCCCTTCTGTGACCATCAGGGAGCAAACGTGTTTGATTTTGCGATCTTTGGACTTGTGAATGACAAAAAGTCTTTAAAAAAACTGAGAATATTAATTGCACACGAGAAAGGTTTTGATGATGGTGCTTCACAGGTGTACAGAAATCTAACACAGATGTTCATAATTGATTACGCAACTGCTGGATATTTGAGTTTTTTTTTCCCTTTTAAAATGCTTTCTGTGTGCCACATTAACACTGGCACTCACTGAACACTTTCAGTAGAAACTATTTTGCTTGCAGATTATCTCTACAGACACGCTTGGTTTTGTCAGTTAAGTGTTTTTAAAGATCCGCAATGAATATTGGTTTTCCTTAAGCTTTAAGGCTTTTTTATCCCCTGCTGATATCAATCATTGTTGTTCATCCTAAAAGATCAAATTGGACGTTTTATTGAAAATTATCAAGAGAAATAAAGCCGATGCCCTACAAGACAAAACATTGTTTGCGTTACTGGTGTGGTATTGATCAAGCGTTATCGGACTACCTGCTACAGGATTAATTTTGTGCCAATAAAAATGAAAGCAAAATTTGAAGAAACGAACAAGAATAAACAATCTGAAAGAAAAAACGAGTCCTCGTTTATGCTTTAATAGTTTTTGCTTTCAATCCACAAATTTACATTCAACATTTAAGCGGAGCTTAACTGTTCTTATTGGCTAGTGAGATTTTAAAGGACAGCATTAAAATCTGTCCATTAGCAAACAAGCAATGTGGATACAGTTATTTGTATGGTTGTGACTGTACATTAGTTACGTTAGCAGTGTTGTCAACTGTCCCCCATGTGGCTCATGCGCTCACACAGCCCAATCAAATAACAAGCCAACAAATTAAAGCAAACACTACAGAGCTGCAAATCTGCAGTTTTTCTGTTGAATCTACAGATTGAAAGCGAAATTTTAAGCCAATTCAGCTTTTTTCTGATTGTTTATTCTTGTGCGTTTCGTTAAAGTTTCGTTCGTTTTTACTGGCACAAAATTAATCACATACAAAATAAAATGACGATTACGAAGTGCTGCGCTATATTTCTACAACATTTTCTCTTGTGGGGATATGAGCGGGAACATTTCAAGTGAACTTGTTTGTTCAGATCACTTTAATGTTTGTGTTACTGTAGTTTTGTTTTGTTCATCAGTTTTTACTCATCTGCCATGTTTGAATTTCATGTGTTCGGTTTTTGCGAAAGGCTTAAAGTTTTTAAACATTTGGCAAATGTCAGTGTAGGGCTGATGTGTGTGTAAAGTATGTTTTTAAACTCTGTACTGCTTTTGTAAACAGAAGTTATAGCTTATAAAAGTAGTAGAAAATAAAGATGAAATGACTGCTATAGAAGCTCCATAACTTTTAATTAGTGTTAACAAGAACTTGTACGCTCACAATACACACACGCGTCTTTGTGAGAGATTCTGAAACAAAATGACAAATACAAAATAGCAGTAAACCGTAGAAACAACACGGATGATCTCAGCAATGTGAATTCACAGTGAAAATCCCTGATAATCACATGTCCATCATCAGCTTTCTATCACATGATCATGACATCATCAGCAGAACAATAACCTCCAGACAAATCGTTTCATTGTCAAACCAAAAACAACTAGTGTCATTAATCATTCACAAATCATTATTCATTAAAATAATAAATCATCGATTTAAGCCAAATAAAACAAGGTGCAGTCAGTTAATACAGTGTTTGCTGCACTTGAATCTTTTAACTGATTCAGAAAAATTTACTGGTTCTTGTTAAGCATGTTTTTGCTATTAAAATATATAAACCGTTATTTTCCAGCACTTCAGTTACAGAAATGAACAGTCTAAAAATGTCTGACTGTTTGGATTAAGGCTGTTCATTCACTGTGTCACACACATCTCACTGCTGTACTGATCATCAGCTCCATCACGGCTTTTGTCCTGAGGGGGCGTGTCCTGCTCATCTGAAGCAAATAAACTCTGTCTGAGCTCCATCAGAAGATCTCGACCTTCACTGGACGGAAGGTTCCCTAGATAGTATTGAGGTGCCAGTTCCACCAACCTGCATGATAAAAAGGAAAATTAGTTTAACTGCTGAAGATCCAAATCAAATCTACTGAAAGTGGTTCGGTGGTCTTCCCCTCATCACGCTAAGACAAGCTAGTACCAGAAAACAGCTCAGACCAGAAGAAGATCAGCAGAAGATTGTGTGAGGTCAGACTGACTCACATTTGAGGGTGAATCTCAGACAGAACACAGATGCAGTTGTTATGTGAGATGGTGAAGTCGTGGTAAAGCACCCAGCTGGGAGGATTGGGCTGCGGCCGGCGACACAGGTACGAGGAGAACGGGTGCAAGTGAGCCACGTGACGGTGAGTCAGCAGTAGATAGTTCCCTGAACCATCAACATCATGAGCTACCTGATGACCAGACAGAAGACCACGTGTTCTATCAGTATAACAGATTTCTCAAATCAAATCTCAAAACAGATCTTTAAAAGACCATAAACATCATACATTCATATTCACAAGTAACAATAACAACCAATACTGAATCTGTAATACTGAACAAAACAAAATCACATTTTCATACAAACCCATGAAGAGAATGTAACTGTGATTTAAACACACAGATGGAAATTTTACAGAGACTTATTCACCATGAAATCAAAATACACTATTCTGATTTAATTTACCAGATAAATCATTTTTTTAAATGAATTTTGTGCTTGTCATTTTATTCATAAAAACATTAACCTCCCCCAGATACGACATCTCTCTCAATGACTTTACCGACTGTCCAACTTCTACCCCTCCAACTTTCAATGATCCAATCAATTCCTAAAGAACGAAATCAAGTCCTGCCTTTCATTTTGTCTTATTCCAGTAGCCAGTTCACTCAGATAAGCATCACCATAGAGAAGACTGTCACAACAACAACTGCAGTCAGATGTTTAAAGAGGATGTGTGTGTGTGTGTGTGTGTGTGTGTGATGTAAAACTGATTCAGTCAGTTTTCAGAGTGTTTACCCTCAGGAAGAACCCAGAGATCAGAGCTCTCTTTATATTAGTGCTGTTGTCCTGGGAACCGAAGGCAGGTGGAGAGACTGGCAACTCGATTCGTTGCATCACCTCCAGTAGCTCCGCCCTTATTACCACAGCCAGTCGTAAAGCAGAAGCATTTAGGAAGTTTGTTCTGCACCAGACCTCGTCTTCATGATCTGAGAAGGTCCTCAATACATGAGCTGTTTCTTTAACAGTTACTATGATATAATACAATATCGTAGCTTTAAATGTTGCTTGCAAACAATATTAGAAACTGTGTACTCACGCTGTAGGTAGGTGTTATAGATGTTGATGAGTGTCATGTGATCTCCCTCCGCATGCAGCAGGGGACGTCTGTGTGTGGCTGCAGTTTCCTCCTCATTTGGTGGAGGCGTTATAAAACATGATGGGGCTAAAAACAGACAAACTTCAGACTTCATGCAAAACATTCTACACTCACCTGCCTGATCTCACCTGCCTGATCTCACCTGCCTGATCTCACCTGCCTGATCTCACCTGCCTGATCTCACCTGCCTGATCTCACCTGCCTGATCTCACCTGCCTGATCTCACCTGCCTGATCTCACCTGCCTGATCTCACCTGCCTGATCTCACCTGCCTGATCTCACCTGCCTGAGCTCACCTGCCTGAGCTCACCTGCCTGATCTCACCTGCCTGATCTCACCTGCCTGATCTCACCTGCCTGATCTCACTTGTTCAATGTCATATCGAGATACAATAAGCACATGTATTTGTGTGTTTATTGGAGATTAACAGGTACCTGTCAGCATGGCAGCGATGGTCAGCAGCTCACTAACACAGTCAAACTCACAGGAGGCGATCAGAGCTTTAGCTAACGGAGGTTCCAGAGGAAGTTCAGACATGATGATTCCAACCTCAGAGAGATTCCCATCATCATCCAGAGCTGCCAGATAATCCAGATCCTCTAGAGCCTGCATCAGCGCCTCAGGAGCTAAACACACACACACAAACATGCACATGAACATGCACGCACAAACGTACGTACCGCACATGCATGCACAACCGCACACACACACACACACACACACACAGAACCACACACAAATGCACACACACAAATGCAGATACATGTTTTTTTGCCTTATGGGGACTTTCTATAGACATACTGACTTTTATATTGTACAAACTGTATATTCTATCACCTAACCCTACACTCAACCCTCACAGAAACTTTCTGCTTTTTTTACAGAAAAAAAGCATCATTTAGTATGTTTTATAATCAGTTTCCCTCGTGGGGGCCGCTGGCTTGTCCCCACAATGTGGGTGTGTGTGACTTTTACCGTCCTCGTTGGGACATGTGGTCCCCACAGTGGTAGAAAAACAAACACAGACAGACAGATTTTTGCACAGTATGATCATAAACTTGATTGAAAAAAGATCTGATTGTTCTTAAGTAAATTTGCAGCAGGTTTTTGTTGGACTGTTTACAGGGTACCAGTCTGATGGTCAAACTCGTAACCTGTCACAACAGCCAGTTGAAGTGTCTGTGTGAAGCAGCACCTGGTCGATCCAGGAACTTGCACTGGCCCATGTCTGCAATGTCCAGCCTCTTCAGCAGCAGAACCAGATGACTGAGGTTTGCTTCCATCACAGCTGGAGAGCGAGAGTCAGCCATTCCCTTCTCATACATGGACTGACAGTAGAGCCGCACACACACACCTGCAGAAGAACACACATCAACGACTGACACTTCCTCTGGATTATCACCAAAACATTAGGGGCAGTTGTGGCCTACTGGTTAGTGTGTTATCTTGTGCTTTTATATCTGATGTTTCTGTGAAGACGTCTGAGAACTTCTTTGAGACATTTACAGCTGAAGTGTCAGTCAACATGAGAACAGACCGACAATCACAGCTGAAGTGTCAGTCAACATGAGAACAGACCGACAATCACAGCTGAAGTGTCAGTCAACATGAGAACAGAACGACAATCACAGCTGAAGTGTCAGTCAACATGAGAACAGACCGACAATCACAGCTGAAGTGTCAATCAACATTCCACTGCAAACAGCAGCCTGAACATTCTGCTGAACTCAGTGTTTCTTTAGAGCAGCATAAAAGGTTGACAATTTGGGTTTTTCTTTTCCTCTTATAACAATGTGATCCACTCACCCGGCAGTCTGCTGCTCACCCTTCGAGCCCGTGTGTCGGCCTGCTGTTTACTAACTGGCTGCAGGACTTGAGAATCTGCTCTGATTTGTGGGTTGTAGATCTGTGGAGGTGAAGCAGGACTGAGTCTAACATGTCAGAACATTTAGGTGAGATCTTTGTGTCGTGTGGAAAACTCACAGTTTTTAGCTGAAGCCCAGAGTCAATGACATATCGAATGTTGTTGAGGGAGAACGAAGCCTCTCCTAACATGTCAGTGAGGATGACTCTGCGTCTTACAGCAGGACCTCCAGACTCCTCATCAGCGGCCAGCTCTTTCTGATGTCTCTCCTCAGGATCATAGACCTGCAGTGATGAAGCAGCGAGTCCAGCATGCAGAACAATCACCCGCAGTGAGTCCAGATGAGACACACACTCTCTCTCCAACACAACACAGCATTCATTGATCACCTGAAGACAGCCGGTACACAAGACAACAGATAGTTAACAATTTAGCAAGGAAATGTGTTGCGTGTGAGACTCATAATAAACAGCACAAAGTCATGTGATGTCGGCAGAAGTGATGTTGCAGAGATATTGTGATTCTAATAGAAGTCTACATTACATTGTACAGATAAACACAACACAACTGCAACTGATCAGTCATAGCAAGTAATAAATGTTTGACATGCTGGACTCTGATGGAGACCAAAGTCAGAATATTTGTGTATTAAACAAATGTGCCACTTCATGTGTGTGTGTGTTTCTCACACACTTCCACTTTGTGTGTGTGTGTTTCTCACACACTTCCACTTTGTGTGTGTGTGTTTCTTACACACTTCCACTTTGTGTGTGTGTGTTTCTTACACACTTCCACTTTGTGTGTGTGTGTTTCTTACACACTTCCACTTTGTGTGTGTGTGTGTTTCTTACACACTTACACTTTGTGTGTGTGTGTGTATTTTTAACACACTTCCACTTTGTGTCTGTGTGTTACATCCACTGCAAGATCACTCAGGTGAAACTCCTGCGGGTATCAGCTGAATTTCAACAACAGACTAAAAGAGGGTGTGACACTGTTGACAAAAGGAGAGTCGATGTGTTTGTACCTGCTCACAGTAACAATCCACTGGGGACAACTGGAGTGTCTCCATTGATATATATATATATATTTTTAAATTATATATATATATATATACATATATATTAGTAAATAATGTTTAGAATGTGTCCTGTTAGGGTATGTGGGGGTGGAGCTTGTCTGTAGCATTTATAATTTAGCTAAAAAAAGGCTGTAATATGTCCTGATTTAAACGTGTGTGTGAGAAAGAAAGAAAAAGAATAAAAGTGTAAACTGTCAAATGAAACGAACTCAACACAGCACTTGTGTTTGTAGATTCTCTCACATCTACACTGCTATTGTGCAAAGAAATGATCAGGGTTTAGTTTGGAGCTGCCTGAGGGTGAGCAATAAAGAGAGAATCTACATTGTTTGTTGTGAAGTATGAAAGATCTGTATCAATATCCTCTGACTGAACACAGGGACAGCAGGGCGAGACTACAGCAGTGTACTTCAGTAAAATGACACACCTGCACACTGGGGAGGAACACTAGCATATCTCCCTCCTCCCTCCTGCAGTGAAGATTCAAAATCATGTGACAGGAAGCTGAGATCAGCTCACTTGCTGTTGGTGGCTCTCGGTACAGAATTTCCACATTGTTTGGTTCTGGAGGGGAGGGGACGCTGAGGTGAGGAACACTGTCTCCCAAGAAGCTGGCAAAGGTTTGAGCCACAGCAGGTGCAGTAAGGAGCACCACTCTGAGGTCTGAGCGCTGGACACACACATCCCTCAGGAGACCCAGCAGGACGTCAGTCGCAACGGTCCGCTCCTGAACCTCATCAATGACCAAAACCCCATACTGACGTAGCAGAGGGTCCGACATCATTTCCTCCAGCAGAAGAGAGTCAGTTACAAACCTGCAGAAAAGAAGCCGGTTGTTATAATGTTGCTGTGTTGTTATTACTAGTGTGTTGCTACATTTACACTACCTGTACACATTTGGCAGATGCTTTTATCCAAAGCGACCTACAGTGCAGCCCAGGTATACAATATATAGCACATACTAGTGTTGTCATGATACTGGAATTTCTAACTATGATACGATACCTTGAAAAATATCGATATTCAATCCCATTTTCGATACTATAGGTAAAAAACTGCCACAACGTTAAGGGTGTGAAACTTGAGGTAGTGAACAATTTTTAATTTGAACAAGAGCCGACATGTACTATTGTGTTTTTATTAACTAATGTTATCAAAGTTTAATAAATACTGTAACAAATGTATTGCTCAATATTCATTAATGTTGGTTAATACATTAACATGTATATGATGAACAGATTTTAATTTTGCATTCACATATATTCATTGATCAGCGCACATAAATAGATCGCTATAATAAACACGGATGAGCAAAGATGCATCACATGTG
>JAZGTJ010018426.1:0-11453 GCA_036877575.1 Botia almorhae | reverse complement strand
AATCTCTTTACCAGAGACGGTAAGCTTTGCTTTAATACTTGCAGAATGTCATTTATCATTTTTGACAATATGCCACGTGCTAAGATACAAAGTCGCCCTTATGAATGCATTCAAAATAAATGTTTTTAAAGGCACTTTGCAGCACCTTAAGAACCCTCTTCTTATTAACAATCACCTTATTGCCGGTCTATACATCATCTGTAGTCATCTGTAGACAGAAAAATTGAGGCTCTCTTGGGTTCTTTGAGGCACCACTAAATATATAGCTTTCAGAAAACTATACTGAACTTTTAAAGGCTTGTATATGGCCACTGTACAAAACAAGAGTTGCTTAGATTGCTTCTTAAAAGAACTATGTCTTTTCTACCTTTTTATAGTCTAAAGAATCTTTTCCATAAAAAACCTTGGTGAAACACAAAGGTTCCACGGCTGTTAAAGGTTCTTTATGGAACCATACAGCCAAAAAATGGTTCTTCTATTGCATTGTCAAGCACTTTTTTCATATGAGTGAGTAAATAATGAGTAGAGAAATAAACCAAAGGCTGGAGTGACTGAATCATGTCTTTCCCCACTGCTCGGACATGCTCATTGACCCGTGGACCCAAGCCGAGGGCACATAGACAGTTTTTCTTCCCTATAGAGTAGCTGTATGTCAGACCCCAGAGTGTGGGAGGGAACACACAACCCTCATTTAACAATCATTTAATCTGAGCCCCTTCTAACCTACTGTCACGGTGAAGAACACACGGTCCCTTTGGAGTTATGGAGCCAAATTAGCTCATAACATCTGGAAATGAGCTGTACATGGTTATACGGCACCCAGTTATCATTTCCGATATAGCTTTCAAATGTGCGACCGAGCTCCTCATATCAACATCATTTATGCTCCATTAGCTGTTACCTCAGATATTATCAGTTGTTTTTTAAAAAGGCAACGCGTGTCGCTTTCTTGACGGATGTATTTTCAAGCGTTTGACAGGGGTAATGGATTGAAAGAGGTCGAATGGATAACTGTATCTCTGTATGCACCCGGTACATTTATTGAAGCAGGTACCTCAGGATTGTGTGAGTTTCAAAACGTTTAACCTCACCCCAGTCCTCCTTAGCTGAGCTTATGTGGGTTACATTACTACAACACACCTGTCATCTCCACACCAGCCCTCTGGAGGACAGAAATGAATGACACTGCGTTGTAGCTTTTTCTCGTTTCCGCTGCTCATGTCATGTTAGATGTGATGGCTTTGGAATGATGCTCCACACATGGAATGGAAAGTAACTGTCTGTCATGTTCGCTCCAGCACAAAGCTCCTCAAAGCCGGGTCCAGCCGCCGCTAACAGGGAACGTTCTCAGAACGTTGACTAACGTTTGCTAACATTTCTGTCAAAGTTATCAAAAAGCATCTCGCAGTAACAGTAGAAGAAAAATTTTAAATGATATACACGGTATATATATATATATATATTTAAAAAGGTGTTAGTGGAATGTTTTAAAAACGTTACAGAATTAAAAATGTTTAAAATAACGTTCTCGTAATCAAACAACAACAGTACGGCAACGTCTGAAAATCTGTAATGTTCCTAGAACATTCAAAATAATATTTTTATTATTTTGTTACTTAATGGAGACAGTAGGGAAACCTTCTTTCAACCTAAAATTGTAAGCTGGGGCATTGTGCACACGCGAGGCACTTACGCTCCCAGACGAACGCATGTTTGATTAACGTGTTGACAGTCTGAATTCAGGATAAGAGCTCGCGCAATGACGTACATTAGCGGATCTTTGTGAATAGCCTGAAAAAGCTGCTCTGGGTATTCAAAGATGGGTTAGTTAACACCTTTACATAGCCTGAATCTGTCTGTTTGTACAGACGAACGCTTTTGTTTTGTCTTTTGTACGTGTGTTGTTGAGTGCCTGTATGCACATGTGTGTCCTGTTTTCTCTGTGTGTGTGTGTGTGTGTGTATATTTGGGGGATTCGTTTCATGGTGGACGCAGACAAAAATAAATCTCTATGTTGATACATGTCAGGCTAGTTTACATTCTCTCTCTCATGAAGAACTCAGTTGTGCTCGCTCTGCATATACGACCCCATGAAAAGACATTACATATTTATCTGCTTTCCTCTGGGTTCTAAAATATGCATTGAATGTAGCCACTAGTTACTGGGAAACTAGTAAACATCACTAGTACTTGATGCGTTTTCACTAGCACAAGTACTGATTACTACGATTACTATATATGTGTGTGTGTGTGTGTCTATATGGTATATACATATTGTATACATATTGTTTAGGGTTCTGTTAGCTAGGGTTCTGTTAACAGCTGTTTGTTCTTACAAGTCATTTATACAGGTCAGTTATTTTAAAGCCTGTTTACACCACCCCAGCTAACAATTTTGGTTGTAAGAACGTTTCCCCTAAGAACGTCAAGTTATAAAAATGTTAGGAACGTTCTAAGAATGTTCAAAATGTTTTTAGATGTTGTATTAACGTTAATGTGTTATTAAAAGAACGTTATTCATTGCAAGAACGTTATTCGTTATGCATTTTTTAAAATGTTCCACTAACAACATATAGATAATGTTAAAAAAACACTTTACTAATATTATTGCAGGAACTTTTTTGGTATTTGAAAGAACCTTTAGTGCACATTAGCCAACATTCTGAAAACTTT
The DNA here is from genome assembly GCA_036877575.1 of Botia almorhae. Lineage (NCBI taxonomy): Eukaryota > Metazoa > Chordata > Actinopteri > Cypriniformes > Botiidae > Botia > Botia almorhae. The sequence goes on along the minus strand of JAZGTJ010018426.1, from coordinate 8,780 downwards.
TCCTGTTAGGTGGGAAGAAGGTTTAAAAAATCTGGAAATTAGTCAGTAGAAATCTAATTTGACTACTGTAAATGACACAAATAAATACAATTATTTACAATATTACAATATATTTGCAGTATATTTACAATTCTACACAACAAAAAACACTGAAAAATCTAAAACTGCTCACCATATTAACAATTAAAAATGCGAACTAATCTTCGAATAAATAAAATACATGCGCTGCCAGCCCGTCTCCTCTAGGTGTAAAGCTGATCACTGATGTTATGTGTAGGAGGCTGTTGTTTGGTTTCTGGAGGTATTAGGAAGCCCACACAGAAACGTGTTAATGCACGAACCACAGATACACTGTATTGCTACTTCACACACAGCCCTGACACTCAGCTCTGAAAGAAGTGATGTACAGAATTATCGTAATTATCAGCAGCGCCATATGGATTTACATAATGAGGGAATGCAGCCGTGCTGTGGAAAGACTTGTAGAAATGTAAGGGTAATTACACCTAAAGAGAAATAAAACAAGACACATAACTTTCCAATTATATGGCCTAATTTGTTTATTCAATCATAATGAAACATATTTTTAAAAAGATTCTTAATTAGAGTGGCAGCATGAAGCACAAATTTACATTAAGTAACTAAAGAACTTGTCGAAAGCATTAATAAAAAACTTTTAACTAAATATTCCGCTTAAAAAGAAGACCTAAGGAGACTCATTTGTTTTGTTAAGTACATGAACCATCAGAATGAACCAATTAACTAGAATTAATCATGGTTTCCCACGCTAAATATACAGAGGAGTTTGGAGATATGACTTTTCAACATTAGAGAAAAAGGCAAAAAGCAAACTGATTCACCAGAATCATTTGTTTAACTCTGGAGAGCATGTTTGATTTAGCCCGTTCAAGCTTTGCGCAATAAAAAGCTTTAAACAACGTTTGAATATCAAACGTTTTGTGCCATGCTGCGGTTTTTACGTTTTGGGGCCAAAATGTGAGGCAGCTGACAAGTCTACACATATTATACTCTTTTTAAAACGGTTTAAAACTGTTTCTTTCAGTTACCTTTAGCTATCCACGAAAACATGTTGTGTAACATAACAGATCATTTTTGTCCTGTACAGTTCTGTTCATACACAGTGCAGGTTTAACAGAAATGCAGTTGTCCTAAAGTTCTCATATAGTTGTCATTTCTGTTGTAGAATGTGCCTTGTAAATAAAATGATGAATAAAAAAGAAACCAACATAATTTCTATTGTTTTTAATGGTTAGTAGCTGATAGTTTGTGATGGTATTTCTAGAGGAAATTGTTCGATGTTGTTAATAATCAAATTGTGTGTAAAATGTAGCTTTTTCATATTTTATTTAAAAATGGGAAATTTTGTTAACCAAAACAGAACTGACACCATATTCTGCTAAGGTGTGAACAGGACCCGATATCTCTCTGAGCACGTTCTGCTGTCTTCTTTGTTTTGGCAGCTAAGTGTTACCTACCAAAACACTTATTAGCTAACACTTGTCAGTGTTCGTTGTCAGTCTAAACGACCATCATTGCGTCTGACAGACGGTTTACTAATGAAGCCATGTGTGTTTGTTTCAGGGAGCATTAGCAGGAACTGCACGACGACAGGCTGGTCTGACGTGTATCCCAGCATTCATAGCGTTTGCTTTGAGTCCAAACCGAACTCAACCAAGGTAAGAGCAGACAATCAAATCCTCCCCAGACTTCCACAGCATCACTTTGAGCTGCGATATGTAACATGCCTCATTTAACACATTACTTTTAAGACTATAAACTGCAGGATGATTATTTTACCTGTCCTGGCGGAGGTACGCATGAATGGAAAGTAATGTTATGTCTGAGAGACACTGTCGTGTGCTATACCTTCAGAAAAATCATGTGTCGAGCCTGAGGCCACTTCAGGACTCTAAACCTTTTGGTGGCCATTTTCTAGCCTGTGTCCCTGCCAGCTGGGCTTACCTTTGGGGCAGAGACCGAGTCTGTGTGCATTTGTAAATGTGTGTGTTTGTGTGTACCGAGTGAGCGCGTGTGTGTGTGTTTGTGCGTGCGTCAGACAAGCAGCCGTGGAAAGCACTACGAATTTAAAAGAAACAAAGCAGCGGGCCGGCGTCTGTTTTGATGGGCTCTCAAACAATCTGCTTTCAGTATTACATTCTTCTCAAAGTCCCGAATTTGAAGGCGAATGGTTTTAGATGCGTTTGAAGTTGAAGAGAGTGCCAGAGAGCTAAAAAGAGAGAGGATAAAAGAATCAAACAGCAGAGAGGTGCTTTGTTCCTTCATGGAAAGGAATATAAAAAAGACTATAAATGTCCAGTATTATGTTTTGAATCTCATTAGAACAGTGGATTCTTTCTGTTGATATATTTCGCTCATGAAACGGGCAGTTGCTCAGGAAATGTTTGGTTTTATCCTGCGATCGGGCTGTTGAGCGAGAGATCAGTCGGAGAGGAATAATTGTGAGCTACTGAACTGAAGCGGCGGGAATTTTCACAGGAAGTGAAGCGTGGCGACATGACAGTGTCAGTTAAGGCCACCAGAACAGAGTGGTGACTAAAGCTGAAGTTTTCATTAATTAATTCAACGAATGTCCCTGATTGGGTGGTTTGATGGAAATGAATGCTTCTCGAGTTGTACATTGAATAACTAAAGTGAAAGAAATATTCGGTAAAATATTCACATCCAATTTTCAGTGTTTGTTGGGTTGATAACAGAACTGTCGTTCATTGAGGCAGTTTGATAAAAAGAGGTCAATTCTAAATCCATCAGCTTTTGGAAGGTTTGAAATACTGATGCGTGTTACAGCCGATCAGTACGACAACCCAGTTCACAATTTTAGGTTGTGAGAACGTTTCCCTGATGTTTCCATTAAGTAACAAAAACGTTAAAAATGTTAGGAACGTTCAACACATCCAGTTTTTTAGACGACGAATTAACGTTATTGCATGATTGTAATTCAGACATATAACAATTATTATTCAGACTTTGTAAATTCTGTAACGTTTTTAAAACATTCCACTGACAAGAATAACGTTTTGAGCTATATAACATGAAATAAACATTTTACTAATGTTACTGCCAGGCGTTTTTAAAACTTTGAGAAAACTTTAAGAGAACTGTTAGAGAATGTTAGCCAACATTCTGAGAATGTTCCCTGTTAGCTGGGTAGGGGGTAAACCAGGAGTGTTGTTCTAGGCTCTGTAATAAGAGGCCCACTGAGGTCTTCTATGGTATAGCTTCACTCAGTGGGATGTGAGGGCCCTGGTTTCAAATGTTCATGTGAACATTCATGTGAGGCTGAACTGTAACTGATTCTACTGTAATGAGTAGAATCCCCCTGCACTGCTACATTTATGCTACCTTGTGAAACATATCTGTTCACGTCATAAAAATGTTTTTAAAAGTTGTTCCCATGTCAGAGTTTTCCTTATGATTTATTGCAAAAGTCTTTATGGCATAATTCTTAGAATAGTTTGATCTGACTGTAGGGAATGTTCTCAGAATGTTGGCTAAAGTTTTTCTAATGTTTTACATCGTATTTCAAAAACTTTATTTTTAATTAATTAGTGTAATATTTTTAAAATGTTTTAAAAACTTGGATTGATGTTCTTATGACCAGGCAGCAATGTTAACATAAGATGATTCAAAATAGCATTTTTACTGTTTTTGTTACCTAATCGAACGTTAGGAGAACATTTTTGCAACCTAACACTGTTCGCTGCATTTGTTTATAGAAGGCGCAGCTCTGTGATATTTTATAGAGGTGGGGAAAGCAGGGAATGGTAGGAATGCTGGGAACGTTAAACTTCCCAGTCTGTACGTTGGATGTGGAGAAATTGTCATTTAGATGAAGGGAAAATGTCTCCAGTAATCAGANTGTTAACATAAGATGATTCAAAATAGCATTTTTACTGTTTTTGTTACCTAATGGAACGTTAGGGGAACATTCTTGCAACCTAACACTGTTCGCTGCATGCAGGGAATGGTAGGAATGCTGGGAACGTTAAACTTCCCGGTCTGTACGTTGGATGTGGAGAAATTGTCATTTAGATGAAGGGAAAATGTCTCCAGTAATCAGATAAATCCCCCTAACCAAACATAACTAAATACCTTCTGGGCAGAAACAGAGCTTAGAAACTAAATGAGGATTCAAATGCAAAAAGAAAGTCATTAAAATATGTTATACATTATATCTTAGTCATTAAATAGCCTTAAATATCTTGTAACCCATTTAAGTAATTATGACGAGTGTCTTATTTATTGTTAAACTGCCCCTGATTTACATAAATCAAATGTAAGAATTTTTTTGGTGTTTAAATTTTTAAATTTAAATTTAAAAAAATTTAATTCATTATGATGAGGAAATATTTAGTTATACAACAAAGTTACATGAAACTATTCTGAAGGAATATTGTATTCAAGGGAAAAATATTGCAATTATTTATGCCTCGTTCTCTCCTAAGAAAGATCTTATCCGCCATCCGATTTCTAAAGTGTATTTTCTATAAACACGTCAACAAACGGGTTGTGTGTTTTCTATTCTTTAAGTCCGTCAGATCTCAAAAGCGTTTCGGTTTCGAGTGTTTGTGGACACACGTCACACACTTCAGCGACGAGGGCAAATGCCTCTTCCGGTCGGATAAACGGCGCTCTGAAGCGCTCTGAGTTGTTGGGGCGACTTGAGGTGATACCAGTGATCAGAGCAGATGGGCTAACGCATCGGCCTCCTCTGATTGGCTGCAACATTTTACACGCACTGTGACTGAAGCAGCTGTCTGAGGCTTACAGATGCAAAACAAGATGAACCAGCATGTGAACCGGAGTGAAACTGACTTGAAACTGAATCTTTCTGACAGCACAGTAAGCAACACATTTGGTTCGCATATAACTTATGATATTGCGAATTATTGACTTCTCAATACTGTGAACTGCAACAAAAATATTTTATTCAACTGAAATTAATTCAAAAATCAAAAACCTAATGGTTACATCACGTAGCGAAAGACATTATTATTATTATATAGTGTTTTATATACTAAAATTATATACTGAAAACTTAAGAATAACGTTTATGTTATGTTAAATTCTACTAGCGTTACTGCAGAAACGTTTTTGAGAATTTTGGGAGAACTTTGAGGGAACATATTCCAACGTTCTGAGAACGTTCCCCGTTAGCCAAGATACCACCTTTGAAAAGTGTTCCACCAGTATGGTTGTAGAAGCACTTTTGACCTCAGCCTGAGTTCAGTGTGTGTTTCTCCATAGAACGGTTGGCAGCTCAACAGTTTGGGATGTTGCCCAGCTGACTCTCTTCTGCTTGTCTGAGAAATGAGGGGCAGTTTGTTGTTTTCAGAGGAAAATAAACATTTCTTGAAGGGTAAAGGGGCACAATCCTGTTTCCAGAATATTCTCTTTAAAATTAACATTGATGATTAAAAGTCATTAGTCTTCAGGACATAGTAAGATCACAAACGGACCTTCTGTCAAACCTGTGTGTAGCCCAGATTTGTAGACCACCTCCTGTTTCGCTTTAAGAAGTCGATCCCCAGATCCACTTCAGAGAAATTACGAAAGTGCATCGATGAATTAAATCAGATATTGATGTTCTAACCTCGGATTATTGATTCTGTTCAAAAGGACTTAGAAACGGGGAACATTCTCAGAAAATTTGCTAAAAGTTCTCAAAGTTAAAAACGTGCTCTTGCAGTAATGTTAATAGAACATTTATTATTATATATCATGTATATCAAAAGCGCTATTCTTAGGTTGGAAGTAGAATGTTTTAAAAAATACAGAAATAAAAAATGTTTGATAAACATTCTTATAACCATGTAATAATGTTAATACAACATCTAAAAAATGGACATTTTGAACATTCCTAGAATGTTCAGAATAACATGTTTTAATGTTTTCATAATGTCACAGAAACGTTCTTACGACCTAAAATTGTTAGATGAGTCTGAAGAATCAATCAATCTACAAATGCATCACTTACTGTTGCCTCTGTGTCTTAAGACGAGACAGAGAAAGAATTTTTAATGTTCAAATGACACACATCACTTAAAAAAGTGTGAAACGTTGTCTAAATATTGCTCACCTTTTCCGAGGGCCTCGCACCACGTGTGAAGAACCGAGTGCATTAGTGTCACTTTCTGCCTGAAGTTCTCCAGAAGTTTTCCACACGCATTCCCTAAAACACACACCACATCCAATAATAAAGTGGCTGTCTGAGGAAGGAAACGTTCTCTAATTCCATCCAGATCCAGCGGAGTAGCTGGTTTCCATCTCTTCCTTTTAATTGCTCAGCCCAGTTAACCTGCGAGTCATTTATTGTTTTATGGCTGACATATTACAGGCTAAGTCCACGAGAGAGCAACGTCTAGCAGGAGTGTCAACCAGTAGGTCTGTTTAGGTACTGTTAGCGATTTATGTTCGGTAGAGTATACAAAACTTTACACTATAAAAATATGATAGGAATTTTTTTTAGGGATTTATATATACACACTGTACATAATATTTTATTTGTAATGTCATACAAAACTACTGTATTATGTCATAAAATTCTTAAACTAAACCCAAGCGAAAACACTCGTAACCAGACAAAAACAATCTGTTCTCAGGAGGAGATAAGCCAACAGCGTTGGAAAATATCCACCTCACACTGACTTCATGGGTTTACACGACTCAAAAATGTAATTCTCCATCTATTTATGACCCTCATGTCACTCCAAACATATATGACCTTTCTTCTTTATGATATTTTGGGAAACATATCAATGTTTTTTTCCATACATTCGAAGTCAATAGGTGCCACTTTTGTTGGGTTACCAACATGCTTCAAAATATCCTCGATGTGTGTTCCTCAGACGCAGAACAGTCATGCAGGTTAAAACATGACATGAGGGTGAGTAAATGATGGAAGAACTTTTATTATGGGGTGAACTGTCTCTTTAAAAGCCTGCAGAAGTTCTGTGGGATGTTCTTGAGTGGTTCTGTGGTCCAGAGTGCCAGGCTGTGTCGTCAGGATGAAGGAATGCTGTTTATGAGGGATGAGTCTGTCTGAACTTCATCATGCTCCTCCACCACCAAGCAGGCTGTCGGGTCGACTCGCCTTTTAATGGTTATTGGTCACCACAGGATTGTCGATTCGTGAGAGAATGTGTTTAGTTCATGTTTGTTAGTTTAATTTGAGAGTTATAACACATTCTCAGAACGCTCGCAGAACGCTGGCTAACATGATGTAAAAGTTCTCTCAAACTTATCGAAAACGTTTTTGCAGTAACATTAGTAGAGAGGATATTTTATGTATGTATTGTATATAATATATTGTATATATCAAAAACGTTATTCTCGTTAGTTGTTAGTGAAACATTTTGAAGATGTTAGAAAATTAAAAAATGTATGAAAAACCAACGTTCCTAAAAACGTTCCTATAACCAAGCAAAAATGTTAATACAATGTCTAAAAAAGTGGACATTTTGAACATTCCTAGAACATTCAAAATAGCAGTTTTGTTACTTAATGGAAACGTTAGGGAAACGTTCTTACAACCTAAAATAGTTGGCTGGGGTAGTAAATGATTATCATTTTCGTGTATCATGGTATTTTTATGGTGCTCCAAGGAACTGCAAAGAATACCAGGTGACCATGGAAGTGGCATGGGTCCAAATGTTTGGTAGGGAGTACAATACCACAGGGGACCACAGATTTGTGGGTCCTTGGTGAGAGGGAGTTTGAAAGCTCCTATATCTCTTATATCTCCTTCTTTTTCAACATAAAGGTCTCCTATAGCTCCTATATACATATAAGAAATGTCTATACGTTGTATTTTATATAGGTTACGAAAGTTGTCATTGTTTCTCACACGTTGTTCTTCTTTCCATCAAGCTTGTCTTCTACATGGTGGTGAAGACGCTGTACACACTGGGACACAGTCTGTCTCTCATCGCACTCATCACAGGCAGCACAATCCTCTGTCTCTTCAGGTCTGTGTCAGACCCTTAAATAGATCCACTTCAGATTTGGGTCTGCTTTATATTAGGCCATAATCTGCATGGATGGACGAGTCTGTCTTCAATGAATTGTGATCATTAAGCTGTTGAATCTGGCAGGCGTTCCAAAGCCTATTATTTAAACTTTTCGACACTGAGGATAAACATTATACTTGGCGTCTTGTTTTACCCTGATGAAATTCTTAATTTTAAGAAGTCGTCTGGAGTGGTGATGACTGGAACGTTGCTTAACACATCTTCAAAATTTCCCCACAAACTAACCACAGCTCCACAGGATGTTGTCCTTAGCAAGCGTGAATGTTCGTTTACGTGTCCACTGCTCTTCCTTTCCAACAGAAAACTTCACTGCACGAGGAACTACATCCATCTGAATCTGTTCTTCTCCTTTATACTGAGAGCTGTCGCTGTGCTGGTCAAAGACGGCATTTTGTTTTCCCATGAGAATGTAGAATGTACAAAGCAGCCGTCACTGGTGAGTGATCACTGATCCAGGAATGATCCCAAAACTTGGGGAAGTTTTTAAGGTTATTTTGGGACACTGCACTCCAGAGTTATTAGCCACAAATAACAAAAGCATTGAAATATTTACCACTATTAATCTTGCTATGAAAGATCCACATTCCAAAGCAATTAATCTAAAAGTAAAGTGTGTAGATTTTGTGCACCAGCTAATATAACAATTGTTGCCAAACATGTTTTCGGAATACTTAGCCCCTTTGTCTCCTATTGGTCGGAAAACAGGTAGCT